>CALNHX010004414.1:0-128235 GCA_940337035.1 Agriotes lineatus
ATTTTTACGCAGCGTCTATTCATTCGGGATGTGGCAATTACAACATTTTTCCAAAATGTCCGAAAGGCCGGTTGTTCTAATTTGTACCACGGTATATTCGATTGAGCCATAGTATTACACAGATCGAAGAAAAACTCATTTCCCAATTCACCAGCTTGCTGTAAGCTACTGGCTAGCGTAGAAATGAAAGCCTGGTGAAGTTTGCCAAACGATTTCTTCTCTGACTCCTTATGCAGCGGTGTCGATAAATGCTGTCAATCTGATATTTTTAATTTGATGTAACCTAAAAAGACCAGCAGTTAAAAATTGCTTTTCTAATAGTAAAAGTATGAAAGTAGCACCTGTTTTGAGCAAGCGTTGCAGAAGACGACCTTTCCATAAGTAGTTAGATGCTTGGTGACTTTAATCCACTTTCTCAGTAAATCCGCCCTAGACGACCCCACTTTTGGCATGATTAGGAAGTTTAACAACAAATCACTTTCTTTAAATTTATGTAATTTATGTTGTAGCTGCAGCCGCATCTAATGTAAGCGCAAGTACGGATGCGGCGCTACTGAGGAAATCAAGCGGCTGACATACTTAACACTCGTATGCATAGTCGTTCGCCAACGGCTCGCCGGAGTTTTGTTATGAATAATATGTTGGTTGCACTGTAAGTATATGTCAAATTCGAGGTTAGCAGGTTAGTTTTGTGTCAGTTTCTGTCAAAACTGACGAAAAACCTAACCTGCTAACCTCGAATTTGACATAGGCTTACAGTGCCACCAACATATTATTCATAACGAAACTCCGGTGAGTCGCCGGTGAGCCGCTGGCGAACGACTATGCATACGGGTGTTAGAGTGGCATCTAGATCGATGGTCAGCTCAGTTGGTTTGACTCAGTTCTTGGAAAAAATGTTTCGTCCAACCAGAACCGTAACAGCAAGCTTTTTTCAATACAGATTGAGAATTTAGCAAAAATATTGATTAAATATGTGGCTATATGCAATTATATGGACAATAATTTTTCATGCGGTAAAAAGTCCAAAATAAAACTTGGTATTTAGGTTTCTTTGAAGAGAAACGGATAGTTTCAATTCACTAGCTGCATCTAGCTCGACAAATAAAACACGTAATAAATTATAAATCCGGTCTCTAATTATAATTTACAAAAAGTTGGTGCATACTTATTTAATCATTTATAGCGACAAAGTCAAAGTTCCCTTTCTGGAAAAAAATTCATGCAACATTTTTGAAAAAGTCATTAAAGATTAAAATGTTCACACAATTAAATTAACTTTACATGCAAATGATATACATACCTCTGATATCCAACTCTTTTTTCCATATCCTATCTTGATCCAGGCAAAATGTAAATTGTATATGGCAGGCATATCTGTTTTACTAAGTTTTTCTTCTATGTGATTGTGATGATCTGCTTGTATATAGTTCAACATTTTAAATGCCACAGCATGTTTTGTAGTTTTTAGAGATCCTCCTGTTGCGTACTGAATAACGTCTCTTAAATGGCAGGACATTAAGAATGCTGGTTTGTGATCAAATCCACCTTTAGTGACTGCATCATATGTTGTATCAGATGTTGATATCTCATTTAAGATACTAATTGGGGGCTTCCGCATATCAATATTATTAAAAGTGAACTCCATTTTGCAAGGAAGCTGTAACGAAAATTTTATTTATAATAATTTAAACTATCTTTTCTTCTAGATATACACGTTTAATAACTTTCAAGGTTCACCACTGAGATCTCAGTAACGGTAAGAGATACAAGGCAGGTTAAATCGCGTAAAACTGCAGAAGTAGGAGCTAAGTAATAATTAAAAAAGAAAGCTTAGTTTTTCATTTATCAGGAAAGACAAAATGAACTCTTTTTCAAACACAGCTTCTTTATTAGCGGAAATTTTTAAAATCTGTCAAAAGATTACACAAAATTTCGAGGTGCAGTATATTTAGATTAAGGTCACTAAATACATAAAGGTACCTACCGCCATTCAATTCCAAGATTTTGTTCCCCCAAATTAAAAAGGACAGAATATTGTAAGAAAGTGAGAGTGAGACACTAATGACAGGAACCCTAAATGAAAAGAGACAAAAGATATATGTTTGCACAGTTGGCGGTACCTTTATGATTTAAAGTATATAATAATTTTAATAATTTACAAGGTCAACTTTCTAAGGGATAAGTTGCATTCCTGCAGGGTCCCTAGTTTTAATAATGTTGATAGATATATTTTTAGTTCTTTTTCTCCACTAAAAAAATGATTGTCATTTTGACAGATAAGTCATAATAGTGGGTAAAACGAACAGCATAGTAAAATAGTGCAAATTTATTAATTATTAAACTTACAATATTTGAAAATAAACATAATGAACGTTTGCAAAATTAAAGAAATTTGTCAAGAGTTCAAATTAAGAAACTGACATTCAAAATTGACACATAACCATAGTTTTGAAAAAGTTCTACCAACACGAGGTATAAAAATTTCCTAGCGTTTTAATTACATATCTACCAACATTGTAACACTTTGACAGTTATTATTAGGGATGTCGGCGGGTACCCGGGTCGACCCGGGTATATTTTCAGGACCCGGGTACCCGACTAGTCAATTATGTAATTTCTAGTAAGTCAGCCTTTTTCGGAGAAGATAAAAACTTAAAAACAATAGAAATAATCTCTAGAAAAACATAACCATATGCAGTAATAACCAAAATCACCCCATCCCATACCACATAATGTTTCTTGTTTCATATAATAAATCCCCTTCACGAAAAAATTCAACCCGTCAATAGTACCATTAAATCGCGTCAGTATGGGATGAAGTACCATAAACATCCTCTGTGTGATTTTGATGGGAGAGTAGGAACTATTTCAATTTAGTTCAGTTTAAAACTCGCGGCGTAATGAATGTTCCGATGTACTCTAACATTTTTGTTATATACTTTGGGTACCATCGGGTACACGGGTACTGTTTTCGGGTACCCGGGTTTGCTTTTAGACCGGGTACGACATCGCTAGTTATTATAGAAAAAAAACGTACTTTAATAACCTTAATTTAGATGCACGTTAACCACCATCTAGTGCATTTTTTATGATCCCTATATTCAATATTTACCGATGTGAACAGAGCTTTTCACATCGTATGCATTAATGTAAAAGGCTTGTGCAACAAAAACCCATCCTTGATCAAAATAGCCTTTGAAACAAATGCAGTAATCCTTCTAGATTATTAAAATGTTAGTAGTAGCACAGAACAAAGCTAAAGATACAGAAACGACACTTCACTAGTGGCACTTTGAAGTTCGTAAGTCACCGTGACGTAATAAGGGCAGCGGGCAGCCATAAGTCTGGCCAGTAAAGTCGGCATTGGCAAAGCATGCGGTATACAATATAAGTCATTTTTTGAGTTACAATTTGGTCTTAGCCAAGGCCAAGAAGCGATTTATCTGTTAGGCTATGTTTACAGGATCTTGTTATGACTAAAAACAAGATACAAATACAGTTTGCAGGTTATACAATTAAATATAAGACTTCTGCGCCTCTGTTCTACATCTACAATATACAGACAGTATTAATAAAAAAGTAAATACAAATTACACATATGTACAGTGAAATCTCTCTTACCGGACACCTCTAATAAGCGGACACCTCTCTTACACGGACATTTTGTTGGGAACCAACTTGCTTGCATTAACTTTACTAATAAAATTTTCTCTAATAAATGGACACTCTCTTAAACGGGCACGAACACCATTTTTCGACAATTTTTAGACTGTTTATTTCTCTTGTACGGACACTTCAAAATGCAGGCCCAGCTAATGGTGTCAAAACAATCCATAAATCCAAAATTTAATGATCATGTTGTAAAATTATCGAATTTTTTTGCAATACGGGCGGTATTAAGTCAACTCAAATCAGCATTATGACCGCAGGAAATTCGACACTTTCATTTCCCTATGCACGATATTACAAAATAGTCCATGTCGTTCAACTTTAGAGGCCTGCAATTCAAAACTACTTTGCCTTTTGCCTGGGCAAGCCCATTATGATAAAAATAAAAATAGGAAAAATGTTTCCCGTTTGCTTTTATGGAAAGACAGAACAAGAAAACTAGGCCGACGGCCGTCCCGTGACCACGGAGCCTGCGGGTATCAAGTTACGCCACTGTAATCAATTCGAACCAGAGGACGATTTACCCTTATCAGTAATGGCTGAACTTTATAGGAATATCCCAGAAATCAAAGACGTCGACCCTGACGAATTTATAAACACTGACAAAGAAATAATCCTGGAAGATGATGTAACCGACATTTCAGGTGAATCAGCTGCCGTTGATATGCAGTTGGCAGAATTAGAAAACGATGGTGACTTTAAAATTTGTGAAATTGTAATCAAGACCTACTCGGAAGCATTAACAGTGAATAATTTTAAATGCTTTGCTAAAGAAAGTAACGACTTTAAAGTATTGAAATAGTATAGAAATACATGCGGAAAGTATAATACGCAGTCAGAAAAAACCCTTATGTCAAACGAGTATTTTAGATTTTGTAACAACTATTTCATAACTTTGTTTTAATTATTTTATTACTCTTATTAATTGTTAGCGCGTATACCTTTGCATAATACGACTTTTTTAAACATAAAAATGATTTTTCCCTTAAGCGGACGCCTCTAATAACCGGACAAAAACTTTGGCACCGTGCGTGTCCGCTTATAGGAGATTTCACTGTATTACAAATGCTGCAGAATACATTTTCTGTTTTTTAAATTTGTAGTTTTTAGAGCTCCATTTGAATAATTTAAAATATAAAAAATTCGTAATCGTAGAAATTCTGCTTCAAGTTCCCGTAAAAATTCGGTGAAAATTAATGCAAGATTTCTAAGATTTCCAAATACGTCTTTATTTTTGTTTTCATATGCTTTGAAACGAATGTAGAGGCTGCTTTCTGCACTATGAGCAGTTTCTTTAGAAAATTCTTCACATTTTGTACATGCATGAATAGATAAAGATTTTTAGCATTATTGGAATGTGCGAGATAGTGCATACAAAATAATTTTTTAAATGTCCTCATAAATCATATGGGTATAGAATTATAACAACTTCCACTTTGCTGTCACACTTTGCAGAAAAAGTTTTCTTCACAGTCCTGATTCAGTCGCCTAGTAAATATGTAGTAGTTAATGTTGTGTTCTTTCATATAATTAAACAACTGCAGAACAGAGGATATTGTTATTTGTAATCCTGTTATACATTATAAGGTATTTGTAACATTTTTCCCCTTTTTATCCATAACTACAATGTTCTTGAAAAACTGTTTTATTGATTCCAAAAATTCAATTTTAATTTTGCACCCATAAACGCCTTATTGTAAAAATTTTTACTTCTCATTTGCATCGAATTCAAGATATCGATGAGTTTGTCGCAGTTCTCTATGAATGCCACTATCACTTTGGCACTTCATTGCAATACTTTAAGGTGTATATACGTTTGTAGACCTGCTGCTACAGTATGACTTTAAAATTTGTACAGCCAATTTTACCTTCATCTTTTAAAATTAGTGGGGTTTATATGAGTATCTGTTAGCTTGGGTGCTAAGAGCAGTTTTGTGTTTCATCCGATTCATAAAACTTTTTGATTATTCCCCACAAAGCAGTTTTATTATGAAGTGAAAATCAGGTTTTGAAAGCTTTAAAAATGTGAGGAGTATCAAATACCATAAAACGGGGCAACTTCGTCATCGCGGGCAACTTCGTCAGTTAGGCAGCCGATGTACGATTGTGTAAGCATACCCTCAAAATCTACAGTTATCGTTTCGGTTCCGTTGTGTTTACGTCGAAAGTGTATCTATTCCTTTAATAATGCCAAAGAAAAACAGAAAAGTGTTGGGAGGTAGGAGTTACCAGCGTTATGATCCCCAGTTAGTTGAAGACGCACTGAAGGATATTCGAAATGGCCTCTCGGTGTCGGCTGCCAGCAAAAAACATGGAATACCGAAAACAACGCTTCAAGACAAGAGGCATGGTAGACACATTAAATCAGTAGGCCACCCAAAAGCCTTAACGACCTTGGAGGAGTCGGAAATTGTTGGTGCCATAAATCAACTTTCAGCTTGGTCTTATCCATGAACAAAGTTAGAAATAAGACTGAGTATCAAAGGCTATCTCGATAAAAAATGACGTAAAGCAGCAATTTTTCGAGACAACCTTCCTGGTGAAGACTTCATGGTGGGTTTCATGGAGAGAAACAATTAAAGCCAAAGTCATTTTGTGCCTTAATATAACCTTAAATTTGTTTTAAAATGATGCAATTATTTATGTACCATAATAAAGTTACCAAAATTAGTTATCTACCATGACGAACTTGTCCCTAGAAACGTACAACTTCGTTTATAGACGAATTTGGGTTAGGTGACGAAGTTGTCCAAAAATCTGTACAACTTCGTCAGGAATTGTTTAGCGATTTATCGGACGTATAAACGTTATTCATAAAAACCAAAAGACGGATAATAATTGTCCATCTCTAACTGGTAGGTATCATTTCATTTTGTTATCCTAAAAAAATCCTATATGGTTACAGCGCGGAAAATGTACAAAAACCCTGACGAAGTTGCCCCGTTTTACGGTACGTAATAAACAGTTTTAGAATTAATTTCAAAAAATGGCTTTTCCAGAGATACATTTAAAATACGTGATAATTTTATAAAATTGGAACTCATATCTGATACAAAAGAGCACACATTTAAGCCAATATTTTGAAGTTGCTTAATGCTTTCTTCTACAATAGTTCGCAAGTCTGTAGCTTCGCAGCTATTAACGAAGAAATACCCAAAGGTTGTTTCTAATTAGCAAATAAACCTCTTGCCATAATTACTAATACATTTTTGGCTGGAAGTAATTTCTTTTTATCACCAGTGTCATGGAACCCTATTACTTCCCAACTGCCGCCCTTCCTAATCGGCTTTTTATTCATTACGTTAGTAACACCCACAAAAGCTAATAAAACTACACTGTTAAAGTGGTAAAGCTAGGCACGCAGTAGCCAAAAGCGCTGGAGTTAAAATGCAAAGTTTACTAGTCAAAAGGCAGAACTGCAGTCCCGCGACGTCACGAGTATAGGGACACAATTCGCTCAGGAGTGTCGCTTCTGTATCTTTAGCTTTGTTCCGTGATAGTAGTAGAAGAGCTGGTGACATTTTTAGTGATCATTCAATTAAGGCCTATTTTTTGAGAGAATGTTGCTGGAGGCATGTATAAGTGTCATCTGTCAGGATTATCCTTAATAGCGGTATCGGAGAGAGGCAGAACACCCCCAATTTACACTGTAAGTATATGTCAAATTCAAGGTTAGTAAGTTAGGTTTTGCGTCAGCCTGTGTCAAAAATGACGGAAAACCTAACCTGCTAACCTCGAATTTGACATAGACTTACATTAAAAAGTCCATAAGGGGCGGCTGTGGAAATTGAAATGTATGAATAATAGGTTGGTGGCACTGGAAGTCTATGTCAAATTCGAGGTTAGCAGGTTAGGTTTTCCGTAATTTTTGACACAGACTGACGCAGAACCTAAATTACTAACCTCGAATTTGACAAATACTTACAGTGAAAATTGGGGGTGTTCTTCCTCCCACCGATACTGTCAAGGATAATCCTTACAGATGACACTTATACATGCCTCCAGCAACATTCTCTCAAAAATAGGCCTTAACTAAATGATCGCTAAAAATTTCACCAGCTCTTGACTATAGTGTTTGTAAGCTACACACTGATAAATTGCAGACGTTTAAATTTCATGTTTAAAAGTTTTGCTATCAAAACATCGTTTTTAGTATCAGCCAGATCAGGGACAATCATTCAATTTTTGTGTGCCGAAGATGTTCAGCCAGTGCAAATTGGGGGTCAAATTCAGTATACGGTCCAGTCTATTGCGCATGCGCTGAGAGCAGAGTATGTAAAAATGTTGTGGATGCTGCTATCGTCTTATAATGTTTAAAGCAACGTTGTTGTGCTCTCGGCAGTTCAGGTTAGTTGTTAGGTCTTGAATTTATTTTTCGAGAAAAAATACGACCGGACCGTATACTGAATTTTTACCCATATTTGTATTCAAATGCAAGTTGTTTATAAAAACACGTGTTGCACATCTAGCTGTAAAAAATAGTGTACAGTTTAAAAATCGAAGACAGAATAGGTACAGTGCTTACTGCATGAACTGAGAGCAGATAAATATTATGTGTGGAAGGTTTCATTATGGAGCATGGTCGGATATTCACTACAGAAATTCATAAATTGTTGGTGCAAATACAGGGTTTTCATTAATTTCCATTTCGCATGTGACCATGTATTTACCCTAAATGTTAGGCAACCAAACTTACACAATTGGCAGTACTCCCTAAATACAGTAACACAAAATTATTAGTGGCGCTGACACGACACAGATTAAATAACGCTTGAAAACATAAAATACAAAAATTAAAGTCAAAAAGGGGTTGAACATCCCCACCTTTTTTTTCTAAAAATTAATGATGGTTGCGAATCATTTTATCCTCATAAAATAACAAAAAATAAATTATTTATTTTATTATATCGAAAAAGGTGGTACAAAATATCAGAGAGTCCCGAGTGGTGTAGCTTGAGCAAGCATTCACGTACGATCAGTAGAGTTAAGCAACACTCTTTCTGGTCAAAACTTGGATGGGAGTTTCACGGCTACTTCTCTCGGCGCCTCGTGGTACGGCTGCCACGGAAATAGTTGGTCCCGTATGTCATAATAACATCATGACAATCGTTAGTGGGGTTGGAAGTCCCCATAAATGTATAGAGCGACGCCTATAAGTGGCCTAACGGCTGTTGGCTGAATACAAAAATAAATAAATAAAAGTCAGTGATTTTTTAATCAAGTTGCAACACAGGACATGACACAAACTACAGAATAACGTTTGGAAACTGTAAATATAAAATATAAAATTACAAAAGGTGTTGAAAATGTTCACGTTCTCTTTCTAAACATAAATTTATTCTACGTCTCATTCTTCTTAGGTCAGTTCTGCACATTAAACAAAATATCCTTTATCTAATAGACGTGTCTGTCTGGGACGCTGTTTTGTCTGGGACGCTGTTTCAGCAGCCAAACCGTAAGAGATAGAGAAAAAAGTTATTAAAGTTATATGTTTGGAATGGTCATGTCAGGTCAGGAACCAAATTTCAGTCACGTGACACTTCCGGTTTTCGAGAAATCACGTGATTTCCGTCCGTCCGGGACGCTGGTCTGTCTGGGACGCTGTTTCAGCAGCCAAACCGTAAGAGATAGAGAAAAAAGTTATGAAAGTTATATGTTTGGAATGGTCATGTCAGGTCAGGAACCGAATTTCAGTCACGTGACACTTCCGGTTTTCGAGAAATCACGTGATTTCCGTCCGTCCGGGACGGTCTTTTTTGTTTTATTAAATGAGACATTTGTCTCACTGGTCTGCTAGTATAATATTTTCTAATGATGTATTGCCATATTTAATTATTATCTATATTAATAATATGAATTTTAATTACTAACAAATTTGGAAACTGTTATTTTAGGTTATATGTACTAATACATATCTCAACTTTACAATTTACTTATATCCAGGTAATTTCAGAGTTCTGAAAAGAACTGTTTTTCGATGTTGACTCAACAAATACAATCCAATAACTTCTAAACAGCAAAACAAAACGTATGAAGTTTAGAGGTTACATGTGACGAACGTCTATATGTCGCGGCAGGTCAAGATTTGGCAATTTGTTTAAGGATATTACCAATACCACCAACCTTCGAAGAAAAAATTTATAGCAGCAAATTTAAATTTAGTCACGTGGGAAATGGGAATTAATGAAAACCCTGTATTAGAATTTGTCATAAAAAAAAACATTTTCTGGAAAGCGTTTTACTTAAAAACTTTTAGTGTTTTCTTAAAACCAATAGTTTCTGTGTAGACAATTTAATGTAAACACTAAAAATCCCATAAGCCGCATTTGTTTTGTCACTATGACAGCGGCAAAAGTTTGCCCTAACTTTTCCAGCGACAAAACAGAACCTAACTTTTAAAACGGTCTAATTCTAGTAAGTCTAGCAGAGTTGCTAAGAACGTAATATGTGAATTAAATATGTATTCATGAAACTACCGAATTACACTCAAGCTGTTTTTTTATCGAAGTAAACTTAACATTTATAATTCAAGTTTCCTTGCCTTTAACCCTGACTTTAACTCAAAAAACTGCCAGAAAAAGTTACTCATCCTTCAGACTCATAATTTTTTCAGAAGCAGTTTTTTTCGTTAAATTGCCAAGCAACGAAATTCTCATTAAAATGTCAAGTTTACTTCGACAAAAAAAAGCTCTCCTCTAACATCTCCCTAAGAGCTCAAAAATGAAAAAACAATTACACGAACTTTTTCCATCCTTAATGAACAGTTTCATTGCGGCTCTGATTTTGATCAACTATGTTAGGACTACCCTGTATACATGAACTGCTAAATCAAGTTTGAATACTACTTAATTTCTAAGGTTTAAACCAAGAAAACTTATAAGAAATTAAATAGTGATGGGCTTATTCGAATCAAAAATAACCGGTTATCCAGTTATTGAAATAACCTGTGTAACTCGGTTTTCGTTCCAAGTATTCGGATGAAAAATAACCTCATCCTGATATGTACTATGTGCCGCGTCTCAGCGACCTGCGAGCGATCGAAATTCTGTAAATAATACGTCATTCATAACTCATATAACCTTTTCTACGTATGTACTTGATTGACCCAAGTGAGGCTCGCGGCTGCTTGTTGATGTTATTAAGACATTTGAGACTCCCAGTCGACGAGTTAAATTTATGGGGCCGTTCCTATTAAAGATAACGTTCTGCTGACTATGAGATTTGCCGAAGCTGTGTTGGTATTAATTTATAACGGCCTAAATTTTTGCTTCGAAACGCGGTTGATTATGCCTAATAAGGGATAAACAGAAAGCGTAATAAGATTTTCCAATATTGTAACAGATTTATATTTAATTTTTAATAACGCAGCAGTCGCGACAAGAAGTGGATTTCGATGTTGAAAATTTTAAGTGTCCGTCCTTAGAACCGCGGAAGGCTGAACGTAGATAAATTATGGATTCTAAAATATACCGGTATGATGTGCAAGCGAAAAGGGAGGGGTGGCTACTAGAGAATTTTAGGAACTAAGAATAGATTCAATAGATACTTTGTATTCGCATATTTATAATTTTTTTATGATTAGTATTGATATAGCTATTCTCAATGGTTTAAACTCCTTAGAAATCAAATAAAAATCATTTATACAATTATTATAATTAACGATTAACTGAGTTCCTCTGCTATCTGTAAGTTACGATGCCGATGCAGATGACGGTGAACCGCCAACCGCCAAACCGGCTGACTTAATCGAAACGAATGGAGAGCCAAAATTGATTCGAATGATTATTCAAATAATCAATCGGTTATTAATATGATTCGAATGCAAATAATTCGGTTATGAAAATTGTTCGGTTATGCCCATCACTAGAATTAAATAATAAATATGTTTCCTATCGTTATGAATCTTTATGGAAACACTATTCACTGTTATTTGTAATAATTATGAACTCCTTACGGTGAAATATCTGAAAATATGTTAATGCAGATAACTAAGTGTGTGTATGTCAAATATGACAAACGTTATAACTGAAATTTGATGTTTCTTGTTGCATATATGGAGGGTTAAGCAGAATCAAAATTCATTTGAAACATCTAATCGTGGAAGGTTTTTTAGCATCAGTATGAATTCAACTTTTACATCAAGTAACTTCTCTATACATAATTACTTCAGGCGATTTATTTTAAATTTTTAGAATATAAATTAGTCGAAAAAATTGGGAAGGGTCTTTTTCTGATGTCTTAAAATGTGAAGATAAGCGAACTGGTAAATGTTATGCAGCAAAACATTTAAAAAAAAGTTTTAAGCAGTAAGCTTTTTGAGTAAGAACATTTTATATTTTATTTATGATTTGCTTTCTAGTGCCCAAGATGTAGCTAACTGTGCTGAAGTAATAGCAATGAACAAACTTGCCAAACATCCAAACATCGTATACATGTTGGAATTTCACTAGTATGTTAAAAAGTAAATCTACAAGATATTAATGTGATACCACAAATTGTTTAAATTGTCCTTGCAGTGATCCATCAGGTGGCAGAGTAATTTTTATTTTTGAATTAATGGATATGAGCATGTATGATTTTATGAAACTGAAAAAAAGGTGATAAACCTAATTATAATGACTGTATTGTTTTATACGGCACATTTCTACTTTTAGACGCATACCAGAACCAAGGGTCAGATCGTACTTGTACCAAATTTTAAAAGGTTTGGATCATCTTCATAATAATGGATTATTTCATCGTGACATTAAACCCGAAAATATTTTAGTTAAACTAACAAATTCATTTACAAATCCTCCATATAATCGCCAGGTAATTACTTGTATCCTTAATATGCCATGTGCTTTTGACATATTTTTTATACTATTAGGGTGAAATAGTAAAATTAGCAGATTTTGGTTCAATACGAGGCATTTACAGTAAACAACCTTACACAGAATACATCTCCACGAGATGGTATCGATCTCCCGAATGCTTATTAACAGTAGGATATTATGGTCCTAAAATGGATATTTGGGCAACTGGATGTGTGTTTTACGAAATGTTAACGTATTTATTTTTATAATGTTACTATATTTATTTACCAGCGTAAAATTTAACAGGTTGAAACCTTTATTTCCGGGGCAAGACGAAATTGATCAACTTGCTAAAATACATGAAATCATCGGGACACCTTCAGATCGAACATTAAATAAGATGAAGAAAAAGTAAGAAAACTGCTTATAGCCATATACTATATAAAATGCAAATAGCATCTTAGAACTAATCAGTATAATTAAATTAACAGAATTTATGTGCCCACAAAAATATAAATAAGCGTAGTCTAGTTCAACAATTGACGTCAGTTTTAGGAAAAAAAATATTAAACTGATATTAATCTAACCAAATCTCCTCTATAGTTAGAAAACATATTTTAAAAAAAATAATTTACCTCTAAAAATCTGCTACACGCTACTACTTTCAAATGTGCCATCAACTCTTGTATAGAATTCATGAAATTTACAAGGAATTACAGGTTATGTATGTATGTACAAAATCTTAACCCAACTTTTGTAAAATTTAATATTTTATGTATAGGTAGGTACAGTGCAAATATATTGCAGCTGCTGATATTTCAACTGTCTAAAAGTAAAATAATGCGTTACTTCTATTTTTTACATTTACTACTAGTACTTATTTTAATTTATTAATACGTATTATTTACGTATGTAACCAGCTATTATCACAGAAAAATACCTACAGCATGCTACTTATACAGCGTGTCCAAAAGTTCAGTATTACACTCACTACAAGGATATCACAAACAGTACCTACGTCGAACTAGGAAATTTTCGGGTTGTATTTTGGTTTAATTTTCTTTATTTATAGGCAATCATTTTTCGTAGAACGCAGAATCTCATATTGAATTCTCTATTTACTGCCAGTTTATTTTTCCCAATTCTTCTATTATCTTAAAGTTAATCCTCATACTGCTCAAATATTAAAAAAGAGATCTTTTGATTCTAAATACAGTAGATCTTTTGATTCTAAATACAGTAGACTATTCAATTCACCTGTCATCTGTCAAAAAGTGACCAATGAAAATCCAGAATTCTTACGTTTCTTGACCAATCAAAAAAATATCAGTGGATATATCTTCCTAGAAGGTATTCAAGTGAAAATCGTACGACACTCATTAATGACCAATAGAAAAATTAGTTCACGAGCCGTAACCAAGACAATAAAAAAATTTCTTGGAAATTTTTTGTAGGTAGACCAACCTAACTGTGAGGGTTTGTGGCGTTACGATTTTCTTACCGAATCTGCATTCGAGCATTAATTCATATCCGGAAATTATTTTCGTGCATTCCAACAACGTCCTAATTTGCCCTCGCGTCCCGCTCGGGCAAATTAATACGACGTTGTTGGACCGCACTCAAAAAAATTTCCGGAAAGAATTAATGCTCTTATGAGATTATATGTGACTATTTTTAACAAATGGGATTTTTATTAGAAAAAGTCAATATTAGTGTTCTGTTACTATAGAAATTGCATAGTTTGTTGCTAGATTTACTGTAAACTAATTTGAAAAAGTAGTTTGGTTCATTAAATAGTCCCTCGAATACCATTCTTAGTCAAAGTTAAGTAGATTATTTTTGCGGTGGTATCACTACTCATGTCCATTGCGCTTGGGATTAGGACTCGTACTAGCGCACTCGTCCTAATCGTACCAAAGCGCAATGGACATTCGTGACACCACCGCAAAAATAGTCGACATAACTTTGACTACTCATGGTATTATAAGTGATAATACTTTGATTATCTAAATAGGGTTGCCAACATTGCGCCGATCCTGACCCGAAGAAAAATAATTAAGGGGTGATGAAAGGCGGGGGATAAAATTACTGAAAAATATCAAGTTGAAATAGTTTTTTTCGTACACTAGCATTGAAAGAGCTACTTTGCCGTACAATTTATTAATCAGAAAGTTGCACTTTGCGGTATTCGTACGGCAAAGTAGTATTTTGCGGTATTCGTTTCCTTAGTTACAACACATATAATATTACATTAAGTACATTAATATTACTCTACTTATTTGCTATATACGAGGATAAATTTAGTAGGTATTCCGTTTTGTATGCTAGTGTACGAAAATAGTAATTTACGTAACAAGTATAGAAAGTGGAGGCCACTTTCATACGAGTTTCGTACAATATTTTTTCGTACACTAGCATACAAAACGGAATACTAAATTTATCCTCGTATATAGCAAATAAGTAGAGTAATATTAATGTAATGTAATATTATATGTGTTGTAACTAAGGAAACGTACGGCAAAGTGCTACTTTGCCGTACGAATACCGCAAAATACTACTTTGCCGTACGAATACCGCAAAGTGCAACTTTCTGATTAATAAATTGTACGGCAAAGTAGCTCTTTCAATGCTAGTGTACGAAAAAATATTGTACGAAACTCGTATGAAAGTGACTTTTCCATACTCGTCTCGAAATTCCGGACTCGGCCTAACGGCCTCTTCCGGAAACATCTCACTCGTAATGAAAAGCTCCACTTTCTATACTTGTTACGTAAATTACTATTTACGTTATAAAGATATAATTCCAAAAAGTATTTTATATATTTTTTTTAAATAGCATAGCATAATTCTCCGCAATAGAAAATTACGAATTTTATAGAACAACTTAATATGTTTTTTAACATTTCATAACATAAAATTTAAAAAAAAATCTGTTTCAGAAGGTAAGTGAACTAGTAAGAAACTAAATCTTTATGAAAATAAGTAAAAATGTTTTCTAAAATTATATTTCTTCTCAGTTTACGCACTTTCTAGCAACGACTTCTGCTCTGGAGATATTAATAAAAAATAAAAGTTTTTGCAATCCAAGCAGGTATAAAACTGCTGGATCCTGTGGTTTGAATCTGATCACAATTCGTTAAAAACCTATAACCACACAAATATTCAACAATCGCTAAATACGTATATCTAAAGCTATTTATACTGTCTGACAGTAGCTTTAGAATGCGCGGCAGTGCTAACTGATGAATTGGTGAAGAGCGTATCTTCGGCCAACTTTTTCGTGTTTAGTTTTTCCCCAAGGCTACTAAAAATAACAGCTTAGCTGTCGAAATACGTATTTAGCGATTGTTAAATATTTGTGTAGTTAGTTGTTTTTAAAGAATTATAATCCAAGCAATCCCATAGGGTTGACCTGGGCAGCCTTTGGCCGGCTAAGCAATATTTTTAAATCGGCACTATCAATACCTATGTCTGAAAAGAAAGGTTTTCAATCAGCGTGTGCTTCCCGTTCTGATGAATGGCGCTGAAACCCTAACACTCGCTAAGAAGACGGCAAATAAGATAAGAGTTGCACAACGTGCAATGGAAAGATCAATATTGGGGTTATCATTGACAGACAAAATGCCAAACGTAGAAATACACAGAAGAACAAAACTAACAGATGCCGTAGAAAGAATAACAACTCTTAAGTGGAACTGGGTGGGACACACTGCTAGGATCAACGATAACCGATGGACCAAGAAGATAGTGGAATGGAGGCCGCGACAAGACGCATTTAGAAATAGAAGTCGTCCGCCAACTAGATGGCATGATAATCTAAAACGTATCCACACCAACTGGATGCAAATTGCTCAGGGCAGGAAGTTATGGAAACAATCAAGGGAGGCCTATCTCCAGCAGTGGACTCTAGAGGCTGGTTGATGATGATGATGAATCCAAGCAAGTATGAACCTTTAGTTAACCCTAAGAATTTGATTGCAAACCCGAAGCCCGAAAACTGATCGCCAAACCTGAAATCTTCGGGTCAAAATGGCAGCGTTGGCAACCTTATATCTAAATCAGGTGTTCTCAACCAGGAGGGGAGGGGGTCTAGGGGGCATGTTAAACTTTAAAGAAGGCGTCTGGGACTTTACAATAATTATTTTTCCCGCTGCTGATCATGTAAGTCAGTGATACAGCCTTAGTAACAAAACGTGTAATTCGGTGATTATATTTGTTTGCTGCTTTCCCTTGACAATGGAACTTAATACTATTATTAAGTTCCTAGGATAATAAAATTAGTAACGCAAGATGCAGACTTAGGCGTTTTGTTTATAATTGCAAGTGTTTATGTAACATGTGACACTCACAGGTAACACGACTCACAAAAATTAATCTTGGTGACAGATGACAAATTAAACGATTTTTTCAAAAATCTAATAAAATTTCGATAAGCAGCGGGAAAAATATAATAAGATAACTCAAAATGTACCGCCTATTAACTATTAACATTTTCGGCAGGCAACAAGCAGCGGCTGCGCCTTGGCTTGTACTTGCCTACCTCAAATGTTAATAGGCCCTTACATTACTTGTTACTTAAATAGCTATTAATGTAACTAAGAAAAGCCGGGGTCGGTAGCTCAGTGGTAAGCATCTTTACTGCTGATCTAAGGGTCGCGAGTTCGACTCCCGGTCCCGGTTAGGTTTTCAAAAATAAAAAAATGTAGATGAAAGCCTCTACAGAATGCCATCATTCGGAAGTGATGTAAAGCCGTGGATCCCATGTTACTACGAAGTGTAGCATGTAAAAGATCCCTTGCTAGGGTTGGAACTCCTTAGGGCCGGTTGCAGAAAGCAATGTTAAGTCTGGTGTTAGCTAACGTCGCGTCAAAGTGAACAAAAACGAATCAAATCTCAAATGTTTATGGTAACTAATACATTAGTAAACAAAATTTGATGCGATTTTGTTCACTTTGACGTCGCGTTAGCTAACACCAGACTTAACATTGCTTTCTGCAACCGGCCCTTAGTCTCGGCAAAATTCTAAATAGGACTTTAACAATATCACCAAAGCAGTCGGTGTCTAAGGTACCTGGTACTCTGCATGCCTAGACCTTGTCTTCTTTACGCCATTGTTACATAAATAACTATTAATTCAGCAATGCGTAAGCCGATTTTCATAATTATTTTAGAAACTCATTTTATCAGCTTCTTTATGGGGTTATTTCTAGGACACCCTGTATAAGTCGATTATTGTTATTTAGTTGTAGTTGTTCTAAACTACCGCGTGTTCAAAAAGAAATTACGTAAGCGTTGGCCATGGAAACTAAAAGTAATGTAAACAGCAAGCTTTAGAATTTATTAACTCTCGTTGTTGTTGTCATGTTGTCATAAGTTTATAGTATAATCTGCTATGGAAATTCTAAAGTTTGCTGTCTCTAAAGCTTACTCTTGACATTAGTTTTACTTTCCATGGCCAACCCAAATAATTGAAATTTTGTCTTATTAAATTCTCATTTGTTTTCAAATTTTTCGAGATATTGGTGCCATGGTGCCAGCTTTCTTATTTAAAAGTCATGACAATGTTGACTATGAACAAAGAATATACACATACTTAATTGCCAAAAGAGTTTATTTTCGTATTTTCAATAATTAAGTTTTTTGAACTGATAGTGGAGAACTTCGAAGTAATCATTAAAATAGGAGAAATCGGCAGTGAAGTAATCTATTATTTTAAGTTGGCGAAGTGATAGATGGGTAACAGAAAACCAGTCTTGGCATGCAATAGTTATTTGTAGAATATACCAATGGACTGAATTTTTTAAATCAGGGATAAAAAGGAACTTCAGTGCCGAGGGGCCCATTATGTTATATTTTTTTGAAATCTAGAAATCGTGATTTTTTTAACTAACTCTTATAGGTTATGTTGACGTTTTCTGTCACCCCGCCACCTATAAAAATTCGTAAAACAATGGATTGCTTGGCTGCCGATTTCTCGTATTTGAATGACGATTTCGACCAGCGTACATACATCAAACAAGTAGAGACACTCATTGTCGGTTCTTTTGATGTCAAAATACCGATTTGGATGACCTTGAACGGCTCCTGGGGGGTACTTTCCGATAGTACTAACAGATGGCGCCACTACTTTGTGACATATAGATTCCCTGTATATAGCTTACTAAGAGTTGGGCAGACAACGGGATACATTTTGATTGGTTTGGATCACTTTTTGCAAGGCATCTGTGATAAAAGTGCCGTTTTTGCATAGGTATTTTGTAACATGTTACGACTGATAGTTTCACTAATACAAATCTAAATCTTAACTAAATTGGCCGTATATTCCTAATAGTCGATTCTAGAGATCCTAAGAATGATCAACACTCTGAAAACTCTCCCATCAAAGGCAAGTTAGCAAGGTTGGTTCGACATATGTCAAATATCTAATTTGGATCAAAAATGTATGTCAAATCCGGCTGTTTGCCCAACCCTTAGTAAACTATAAGCCGTTCACGATCTTTTTGGGTCAGGTGAGGCTATGACCATCTAGTAATTTTGTTGGCAGAACCTCTGTTGCAACAAAACTCCCTCATAGAAATTGACACTTTTTGTGTTAGGTTAGGTTGTTTTCAGTTTAAGGTTATATTTTCTGAATAGGTACATTGTTGCCGGATATTCTCTAGTCTCCACATCGACTCGCGTTCTTTTAAATTTGGCCTGTCCTTTTTAAATTGGAAGTAGCATCGTTTAATGGAAATTTTTTGTTGTAACAAAATTATTTTGGGCATTTTGAATTTTCCTTTGACGGAAATTAAAATTATTCTTAGTGGCAAGAAAATGTCGAACAGACACTGACAAAAAAAAAGTTGCATCCGCTACATCATCGAATTAGTTAGTCTAACATGAAAAGAAAAAACCATAGCCAACTCTGTCCCAAAAAGGTCCTGAACGGCTTATATACCGGGTGGCCATGGAATTAGCTACTTATAAATGTTGGTTAGCATTATATTTCAAGTGCGATAAGTATTGGCACCTATATAATGTAATAAAATGCAATAAGAGGAGGGGAATGTGCCCCAGATTCTGCAGTTTAGTCTACGACTCGATTATAAAAATATCCTGTTCTAACTCCATTACTTATTGCAATCTGTAATAATTTTTGACAGATATGAATTTTAGTTGTGATGACATTAATGACATTTAGTTTAGTTGGATTCATCACTTTAATAAAGCGGTGTTGATTCCAAAGGTAATGTGATATCAGATATTTATGGCCACCCGGTATATATACAAGATCTCTAGTCAGATATGACTGGTAACAGAGTTAGTAACTGGCTCTGATTGGTAGAATGTTGTGCTGCCATCTGATAGTCAAGCTTAGAAATACCCCCCCCCCCCCCCCGAGTTACTGTGCCAGGTTTCAACATTTGGCATGAGGCACTTTCGATTTGCACACATGAGCTGCTAGGTGCAACTCGGGGTAGATGACTACGCGTATTGTTTGCAAGAACATTTTGCACCGGATCTGCTCAATTTTACTTTCCCTCTTCCCCTCGTGCACCTGCTTTATGGTTGGGGTTTTACTGTTCCACAACTGCTCCGTTAATTAGTTAGGTTAGTTTGACATTTGTTTGGTGAACTTTTACATGAATAACTTAACATTTTGGGAAATTGTTATTTTTTTAGAAGATAAACAAATGAAACTGCCTACTGTTCTTGCCGCTAGTATCTAACGGTCTCCTAGTGCTGTAAATTACAACAAATGACAGCATAAAATAGGTTAAGTCACGTCATAGAATATCGAAACTATTCTGTGGTCCTGTGATGAAGTGATTTTACATGTATTATTTAAAACTACTCTAAGTTACGTCGAGCTGCACTAGAGCGAGTTACTCCTGCACATACAAACACCAAATCGAAAGCGCCTATGAGTGTCTCTACTTGTTTGATGTATGCAGAGCCAGTAGATATACCGCCACGTCCGCCATGTTTATTCCTCTGACATATGCGTCACTTTGAGATTTGTAACACAATTCCATCAAAGTGACGTTTTGTTGGCAATCCAAAACTTTACTTAAAATTGGCAAGACTGTAAGTCTATTTCAAATTCGAGGTTAGCAGGTTAGTTTTTGCGTCAGTTTTGACACAAACTGGAGCAAAACATAACCTGCTAACCTCGAATTTGACATAGACTTACAGTCTTGCCAATTTCAAGTAAAATTTTAGACACTACCTGAATCAGTCATTGCTGGTGGGAACAAAAATGGCGGCGATAGCGGCATTTTCACGGATCAAAGAATGGCGGTACTCTCTATATCTACTGGCTCTGGATGTATGTACGCTGATTTTGACGTTCTTCACCGCCGATTTCAAATAATTATTTTCTACACTTATTTTCATACATATACAGCCGACATAGAGTCTATTTTTGCATATGGAAATGTAATCCAGGGAAAGCATTGGCAACAAACATTGTCAGTAGATTTAATTGTGTCGGTACATACGCTTCTGGTTACTATTTTTTCAGTGCGGTTAGGTTTCATGTTGACTGATGATATATTCATTTTATTAAATTGTATATCTGGCTATAGTAAACCGAAATTGTTTTCAGTGCAATACCTACTTAGTTAAAACCAGATTATAAAATCACATTTCAAGTTTATAATAGCCAGAACTACAATTTAAAATAATTGTCAACCAGTCAACATGAAACCTAACTTCATCCTCTAAATAATAACCAGAAGCTTATGTATCAACATAATTCAATCTTATGATAATGCTTGTTGCCAGTGGTTTTCCCAGAATTTAACTAGTATTTGCATTTCCATATGAAAAAAATTGACTACACCGGTTGTAACACGATCATGATACACCCCCCTTTTTCTTTATTTTTGAGATACTGTTTAGAAAATTGGTACATAGTATGTACTAAAAAAACTTCACTTTTTGACATACAAGTAGATACAAGTAAATTTTCTACCACTTTCGGTTTGAGCAGAACTGATACCAACTTTTAATTTTCAAATAAAACACCCTGTATATTCTTAGGTTTTTGGATGCTAGATAATTTTGCTGAATCTAGTGATATTCATATTACATACATTAGGACATGTTAAGTGTCAAACTTTTTATAATTTAATTTTAATTTTTTAATTTAAGTGTGCCATAACCTGCGATTTATTCCAATTGACCCATGTCATGCTAGAAAAATCGCATTCACGTCGAAAATACTAAATTATGTCATTTATGAATAAACAACGTTTTTCAAAATGGTTTTTTGGACAAAACTCAATTTTTACTTCCTTTTACAATACAGGAAGTATTGGATTCACCCCAAAATTCGAATTGAGTTTTCAACAGATGTTTTAGAGTCCCCTGAACTCAAAAAACATTGCTCTGTCTGTCAGTCTGTGCGTCTGTCTGTGTGTGAACAGAATATCTCAAAAACGAAAAGAGTTATAGCGTTGAAACTACATATATAAGTTTTGTGTACTATCTAGATGCGACAGCACATAACCGGAAGTATGGTGTTTACCCTTGTGATTTTTCATTATTTTTCGACTTTTTTCAAAAACCGCTCTAACTATTTTTTTCAAACTTTACATTTTTAATGTGTATTGATGTGAGATAGGTGATTTTTTCCAGTTGAATACCTCTAAAATAAATGGGTTTCTTCTTGTTTTTTTGTTAACTCTTATTTTAAATAGAACACCCGGTATATTATTACATTTTTGAATTCAGCTTCTGGATTCTGGATTAAAAATGGAGGGTGAGTTACCTCACATGCACTTAGGCCGCATTAAGTGGGCCCATTGTGCTACCTCCCAGCAGCTCTCCAAGTTGGGTATCACTCAAGCTATCCAATCCTTTGAATGTACTTAAGGACAACCGCAACTGGAGTGTTGCTAATTCTGACCATATCGGGCCAGAAGTCCCCCAACATGGATCCTCGTTGCATCCGCGACAGTTTGGGCTGTCCACTAGTCCCATCCTGTGCATATGTTTGTTTAGAGTGCAGTGTCCAGATAGGATACCCACGACTAATCGAAGGTTTCTTCGGGACAGTTGCAAGCAATATTTGGCTGTCTTTGGCGAGGGCGCTGTAATAGCAGCTCTTGCTTGCCGGCAGCTTTGCATGTTAACCCATCTTCGTATGAAGCTGTTTAAGGTTTCTTGATATAGCATAGAGCTTAATATTGTCAGGGATATAGGGATTACGGGTTCTGGCCCCCAGAGAGGTTGCCCGGAAGCCAGTCTTGCAGTCTCATCAGCCTCCTCATTGCCGTAGTTACCGTCATGTCCTTTCACCCATACAAGGGAAACGACATTTTTTGAGATATCCTCGAGAGCTTCACGGCACTGCAGTACCACACCTGAGGTAATTTTGCAACTGCCCAGGGCTAGTAAAGCGGCTCTACTGTCACTGAAGATACCAATACATTGATTATCGACTTTCCTTTCAAGAATTGCTTTTGCACCATGCATTATTCCAATTACTTCCGCTTGGAAGACAGTGGCCATTTTGCCTAGTGGTATGCTTTGGCGGAGGTTCAGATCGTCAGAGAAAACTCCGGCACCCGTTCCATGCTTTGTTTTAGATCCATCAGTAAAGATGGATATCTCCGGTATATATCGAAAGGCGATACATGCCCGGTAGATGCGCACCAGGTGAACAAGCATCAGGTCCAGTCCCCATTGTAGCAGGGCTGGAAAGATACCGTCCACTCCTGGCGACTTGAAGGGAGAAAGGAGTTTATAGCCCAGGTTACCTTGTCACCCCCGTACGACCTGGTTTGCCACATTCCAATCCTCCTCTGAGGAGGTGGGATATTGGGTTTTGGCCATACATTGTCAGGGGTGACAATACAGCCCTGGAAAATGTGTTTGAATTAGCACTTCCGCTGTCTCTCCGGGTTTGGTTGTAAAAGAACCATCCCCTCGCCTGAGACAGCCTGGCTGTTGGTTTGGATCCTTAGAAAGGATCTTCTTCAACCGAGCCGCGGAGGCAGTGGACTCTATGGAACTACAAAACGTTTTCCAAGAGTCCCTCTGTCTCTGGCGGATTTCTTTTTTGTATAATCGTTTTTGGTCTTTATAGGCCTCCCAGTCACTAGTAATTCTAGTTCTTTTTGCTTTGTTAAAGAGTTTGCCCAATGTTGATTTCATCCTGTCGAGTTTCGAACACCACCAGGAGGTTGTGCGACTCGCCTTGGATGTTTTCAAGGGGCATGACGATTCGTAAGATTGTAGGATCGAGTTCTGCAGGTTATTTACACTGATTTGCAAGTCCTCTACCTGATCAATCTTTTCTGGGAAAACCGAGTTCACCAGGTGAGCTTCCAGATCTGTCTTGTAAGATAGTCTGTCAGTCCGCCTAGGATTTCGATATTGTTTTGGTTGAGCTATAGTTCCAGATAATTTGAAACAAAGCCATCTGTGGTCTGACATAGACACAACAGGTGATACCTGCCAGCCCACAATATTATTGGAAATATCTGAAGAGGCCAGAGTGACATCAATCACGGTCTGGCTACGCGTTGTGACAAAAGTTGGTTCACATCCACGGTTCAGTATTTCTAAGTTTGTACTTATTAGGTACTCAAGTAAGAACCTACCTCGGGTGTTAATGCCACTGCTACCCCACGAAACGTGGTGAGCATTTGCATCACAGCCAATAATTAGGTTTTTGTTGTTCCTCTCACAGTAGTTCACCAATTCGATCAACTCCGCGCTAGGTGGAGGGTCAACTGAGTCACTGGGGAGGTATACCGATGCGAAAATGACATCTTCCTTCCCTTCGTTTATACTACAGCTCATCTGTATCGCCGTAATATCACGCGTACAGAGGTGTGGCAAAGCAAAGGCTTGTAAATGCTTGGGACAGTAGATGCACGTCCTTGGTTTCTCATGGGTGCTATCTGTAAAAACAGTGCCATTACGATTAATTAATCCACAGATCTTAGATTTTACAATCCAAGGCTCTTGTATTAATGCAACAGTGTCCTGCTGGCTGTCGAGCTGTCTGCGTAGAGTAACAGCAGCCTCTTGACAGTGTTGCAGGTTAATTTGTATGATGTTTAGTCCAGGTTGGGAGGACATGAGGTCGACAATGAATTATTCGACCTCGGTGTCCGACCCGGACCCTAAAAGCATACTCATCAGCTCCCTCTCCTCCTCAAGAGTATCCATGGGGGTGGGGAGTTGTGAGGCTTCTACTTCGGATGGCTGCTGTGGTAGCAGCGGCTCTCCTACTGGCGATGGAGGGGTATCCGAGGACGCACCCTGCTCTGTAACAGAAAGAGGTTTAGGGGTATCCGTAGTCGCACCCTGCCTTAAGGGGTTGGAGTCTGGAACTGCATCTCCAGGCCTCTGAATTTTTAATTTTAGAGTTGTAAACTGATAGTGCAGTTTACTACCTCTACTTTTGACTGCTGTTTCAGCCTCCTGGTTTAGCCCAAAAACTAGGAGTCTGCCAACGGGCTCCTCCTTTTCGGCTGTGTGGAAGAGGGGCCAGTCCCGAACACCTATCCCGGGGTTCTGCACTGCCAGTCGGCGAATAACAGTCTCCGTAGGTTCAGGTTTCCCTGGAATCCACAGAGCTGCCTTCGCCAGCCTGGGCAGCCGATCCACCTGGACGACATTCAGACGGGCGCCCTCCCATAAAGTGGGCAGGTTTGACACTGCCTCTGTTAGCCACTTCAGAGTCTGGTCATCCTCAAAGGTGATTCTAAGAATCTCCCCGGAGTACTGCCAGCCCTTGAAAGTGGGTGGAATTTGGCCTTCGGCTAGGGCGAACATGTGATTGTCCAGAGCCACTAGCAATTGAGCTTTTATTAGGTCCGCTTGAACCTGGGTGATCTTACCGAGGGGGGTCCTTAGATCCACGATGGCCACGCGGAGGTGCCTCGTAAGGGCCTCTTTGTAACCACCTACCCTTTCGGTTACTTTTTGGTCTGGCTTGACCTTCTTTTTCGGATTAGAGGTGGAGGGTGTGCTTCCATCCGATCTAATCCTTTTGCTTGTGGAAGGTGTAGGCCTACCGGAACCAACCGCCTTGGGGCTAGCTCTAAGAGCCAGTCCCTTGGTAGTGGTTGAGGATGACCCACGTCCCTTTCCACTTCTGTCTTTCATTTGGCCTGAACCTGCCACCTTAGGGTTAGCTTCGGGAGCCAGCCCTTGGGTGGAGGTAGAGGCCGTAGCGCCGGAGTTCTCTGCAATTAAGCGAGCCTTCCTCCTGCGCTTCTGTTCGGCACCAGAAATCCTCTTCCTCTTTGGAAGAGTCTGTTGCTCCTCTGTTTTTTGCAGCTGCTGTTGAGCTTCTGCTTGAGGGGTATCCGAAGACGCGCCCTGTGTGGTTTCTTTACTCTCGTCATCCATGCTGAAAGAAAAACTTTTCATCTCCCTAGCTCCCCACCCACCACGGAGCCCAACAAGGGGACGCCGAACTTCGACGCCAAGGATACTAAGGAGATATAGCTCCCAGAGATGAGTTGCACACGAGCAGGCACCTTTAGGCGAGCCCCAGGGTATCAGAAACCGGAACCCCTAGGGACCTTAAGGACCCACTGCATGCACCTTCACCCCCAAAGAGCTCACCCTTCCGGCGGTCTGACCCGACGGAACAGCCGATTGATCGAGGTGGGTTAGTCTCGACCTCCCGTCTAAGTGAAATCAGGGCCAAAGAGATGTGTTACTGCGCTCCAGGTAACCAAACCGTCCCAGAGGCAGCTCAATCCCCAGGATCCCTTCATCCAACCGACACGGATCGCATCGCACGGCACAAACACGAGGGTAACCTAAGACCCTGTGAAATCCATTGAGCGGTCACAACTCAATGAAGAGGGGGGATGGTCCGCGGTGGCAGCTTTCGTTCCATCACACAGGAGTTTAGGCCCGGGATATCGCTACTAGCTAACCACTAACCTTGGTCCGGAGGACCTCAGCCGTTCTCCTATCCGCCACCTGGAGACGCGCTCGGTAGGTGTCCCAACCCCCGAGGAAGTCAGCTTAAAAGTTTAGAGAAAATTTGTCTCTTCAACTAATGCTCTATTTTGTACGGTTTGTAGAATTTGTAATTTTTGAAAATTTTTGACACATGTAAAATCAAATTTTTGACTAATTATAAGATCACTGTAAAAGGAAGTTGTGGGCGTGGATTACACCAAATTTTTTGAAAAGGAACCATCTTGTAGCTAAATACTATAATCCTGCTAATTTCATCCATGATTATATTAGTTTTCCTACCTGGCCTCCTTTCATTTGGGGGGGGGGGAGTCATGTTATGATCGCGTCACTAAGTTTAGTATGTCAAATTAGAGATTTGCAGGTTAAGTTTTGCGTCAGTGTGTGTCAAATGACAAACAGAACCTAACCTACTAACCTCGAATTTGATATAGACTGACAATGCACTTCAGTACTGCCAACTGATTCAGGCTATCCAGGGCCTGCTGCAATTCAGAAAAAATTACTCTGTATGGCCGAGGTGGGTAGCTTGGTGGTAAGTATCCTGATTACTGATCTAAGGGTCGCGAGTTCAATACCCTGTCCCGGCTAGGTTTTCAAAAATTTTAAAAAATGCAGATGAAAGCCTCTACAGAATACTATCATTTGAAAGGGGTGTAAAGCCGTGGGTCCAATGTTACTACGATGTGTAACATGTAAAAGATCCCTTGATAGGGTTGGAGCTCCTTAGTCTCGGCAAAATTATAAGTAGGACTTTGACCATATGACCAAAGCAGTCGGTGTCTAAGGTACCTGGTACTCTGTGTGCCTAGAACTTGTCCATTAACAAACAAATACTCTGTATGAAGTATAACCTTAATAGTACCAAGGTAAGGTACCATTCAATACCCTGGTCTTCCCATTCGCCGGATAATTATTTCACCGGAAAGCTATTCACCGGATTGTAGGTTGCGTGTCATATAATGAAATTCGGCAAAGCACTGTGTCTCGTTCTAGCCTGTTTAGGTTAGTTGCAGTCTTTGATAATTTTTTTCACTACCACTTCCGGTGTTGTCCCCACGATCAGCATATCTGGCGAAATGCATTCCGGTCAAAAGACTTCCGGCGAAGTCGGAGCTGTCAATACTACCATTAATAAGGAATCTACTCATATGTTTTATTTAAATGTAGGACTCATACAATCAAATTACAGTTAAGAGAAACTTTAAAATAGCAGTTTGTATACCAAGGCACTGAAGTTTAACTTTTTATCACAAATATAGTTTTAGTTGCAGAGATTTGCTTTTTCAAGCACTAGGAGCAGTACATATATGTTACTGAATATTGGGCACCGTGCAAAATATTAAAAAACAGTGTAGGTTCTCAAAAATTAAGTAGCCTTGTTTCGAAATATTGCTTAGTACGATATTAATTTTAGTTTTATAGCTAGGTTACATGAAAGTAGACATAAACAAATTGCTTAAACAAACTTTGGCTTGCGTTAAAAATGCTAAAATGCCACATTAATAATTACAACTTTAATAACTAAAAATTATGTTTTGGTAATTAAGTATATTAATTGTTGGATTTTTTTTTCAGTTAAGTTAATTGATATGTACGAGTAGTAATATTGTTGAATAGTGGTTTCAAGTAGGTACCACTTGAAGTGGACATATTTTTGTAAATATTTTGGTGTTTCTATGTAAATTATTCCAAATTTCACTCAACAAAAACACATTTAAATGTTACTCGCCTTCGGCTTGGGATATTTTTGAAGTGCTTGTGTTTTGTGAAATTTAAATGCAATAATTTACATGAAATCGGCAAAATGATTGTCAAAAAAATATCCACTGCTTGTGGTATTACCCTTGAAGATCTTGAGCATCCTAGGAAAAAAATTAATGTTGATTTAGGTATATACCTGAGCCTCAATTCTTTGTCAGAGACACATGCTCAAATTTTGTTTACTTGACTTTACCTTTTCAAATTTGTGTTTTCCAGAACTTGTATTTTGTGACATTGTTTCTTTCCCTGTATGCTTAATCTGAAAATTCAGTTTCAAAATATTTATATTGTTTATCTAGTTTACTAGATACTTAAAAATTATTTTAAATTAGATCTCGAAACTGTGGAAATTTTCCTAAACAACCTGGTGTGGGCTTAAAATATGTAACCAGTAAAGTAAGTGACGAAGCTATTGTAGTATTACAGTTAATGCTACAGTACGACCCTGATTTAAGAATCAATGTCCGTCGTCTGTTGGATCACAGATTCTTCCGAACATTAAGGTTTGTAATTACAAAATTAAGCAAATATACAGATTGGTGGAGGCTATTATGAACATAGGGACATGCAAGACAATTGGTTTTTTACACTATAATGCACCTTTATTTTTTTTAAACGTAGAATATTTCTATATAGTAACAAAACAACGTAATTTATGTAGGAGTTGATTTATAAGCTTGCTAGACTCTTCTTGTTTGTGCCAAAACTACTAATAAAACAAATAATTTTTTCACGCTTTTACTTTTTTTTATGAAAAACCAAAACTCTGCTCTTTCAAATTAGTGAAATAGTGAATTGTCATACTTGTCCCAATCTTTGCCACTTGACAATACAGTACATTATGGCAAAGAGCATAATTATATGCTCTTTGATTATGGTGCCTGCTGTGAAAACTCAATTTTCATGCATGTCCCTATGTTTGTATAAGCCGCCACCAATCTGTACATTATGTATCTTTTAAGCATTTGAAGTACAAACTTATACTCTGTTTAACAATAATAAATATTTCAATTGACTTCTTCTAGAGAGGATGACAACATTTTCAAATATAAAAAAATGCCACCTAGGGAATGTTTACATTTATCTGATATAAGTACTAACAGAAGTAAAGGAGACGCTAACCTTGTGCCTATATTATGCCTTCCAACTGATGACGGTAAAAATAAGGTAAGACAAAAAACTAAGATATTTGCCATTACTTCTCCATATTTCCACATACCTATTACATTTTAATAGGTGCAACAAAATCGTTTTAACAGTTTCACTTTTGCAGTCAAATGTCTAATGACAGTAGAGACACTAATAATAATAATAATGTTAAGTTTAACAATCTAGTAGAAAGAAGATTTATAAAAGAACAAGAAATATGCTTAATAAATGATTCTCTTATAAATGTTTCATTAAATATAGTGAAAGTGATGATTTTCAGATATTAACAAAGTCCACAGCTGCATTGGATTTCTACCTGCTTCATAAGGCACTCTGGACTTTGTACTTGCCTAAAAATACTTATTCTGACTTTATCCATATAGAGTAATTTTCCAAAAATATTCTTCTGATATAACCACAGAAAAAAATTATGCAATTCTACTTTCAAGACAACTGTAAAGTAATTTTTAAAATGTTAGTTCTTTCATTAATACCGGGTGGCTAGAAAAAAAAACGAATCCACATCTCCGGAACGCTTTAATATAGCTATTTCAGTTTTTGCTTTTCAAGAAACAATGAATTGAAAATTATTCCTGCCAAATTACAAACAATTATTTTAAAAAACAAAGGAATGGCGAATTTTTTAATATCAACTAGAAAAAATCAATTACACGTTGATAATTTAATAAGCAACTTAAATCGAAGCAACCTTTTGTTAAAACAAATGAAGGTGTGAGTGACATTTGCAGTTAGTTGTTACTTCGCAATTAGTTTAGCGACATTTCGTGCTAATTAACTTACTTTCTCTTTTAATAATTGCCCCTCACTTGGAGGTAATTGCAATGTGTTATCGAGAAAAACATTGGCGTGGAAAAAGAATTGCGAGAGAGTTTCCAGGGAAGAAGTGGCAACCTTCTAGCATAAATCGTGCTATTTGACGGCTTGTAGAAACCGGATCTGTTTACAGAAAACCCGGAAGCGGAAGACCTGCAACTGCTACAAATCATGACAGCGCTCCATCCCACAGAGCAGCAAAGACACAACAGTTCTTAGAAGAAAACACGCCATCTTTTATTCGAGCAAACCAGTGGCCACCTAATTCTCCAGACTGTAATCCTTTAGAAAACTCAGTGTGGAATGCATTGCAAGAAAAAGTGTATGCTGAAAAACGGGAACCATTTGAAAACTTGGAAGATCTGCACCAACAGTTAGAAGCGGTGAGGCCAGAAGTGTCTGTAAATTTAATTAGAAGAGCAATTTTACAGTTTAAACATAGACTAAGAATTGTGAATTTACAAAATGGAGGTCCCATACAACATGTTTATAAGTAGAATACACCATACAAGATGTTTATTGGTGGAATTTTTAAGAACATTGTCAATGTGTAATTGATTTTTTCTAGTTGATATTTTTCCTGTGCTTTTTAAAATAATTGTTTGTAATTTGGCAGAAATAATTTTCAATCCATTTTTTCTTAGAAACCAAAAACTGAACTCGCTATCTCAAAGCGTTCCGGAGATCAGAGGACTTAAACAGAATTCATTTTTTTCTAGCCACCCGGTATTAACAATGTTATAGGTAAAGGATGTTCATTAGAATTTGTGGTCTAGTCGGCTTTGGAACTGATGAAGTCATGTCGTGCATTAAATCATATGGCTGATAACTGACACTGGTGACACTGTCAGTCAATGTCAAATTCGAGGTTAGCAGGTTAGGATTTGCGTCAGACCTAACCCGCTAACATCGAATTTGACATAGACTTACAGTGTCACCCATATATGTATTATACATATATTGCTAGTAGGGCCTGGACACGGCCGAAAACATTACGGCGCCGACATAGTTTCACTTTGAGTAGCTATAACGCGTCTCGTGCGCATGCCTGAGAATTCAAGCGCCGCCTTTAGAAGCGAATTTTAAACTTGACCACTTCCCCATTGGGCGGACGACGCTGCCGCGCTTACGCATAGCTCACCATATACTACAGAGCCGGATTAAGGGGGGGGCTAAGGGGGCTGCAGCCCCGGGCCACCGAATTTGGGGGGCCTCGAAAAGATTCGAAGGTTATAATCTAGTGCAGTTTCTAATCATTTAGATCGCTTTGTACCCGTTGCATAAATGGGAATGGGGCCTCAAAAAAATTTAGCTCTGGGCCTCACATATCCTTAATCCGGCTCTGCATATACATTGAAGAGTTGGTTGTCTGTCTCACTTTCTTCGTGACCTCCCCACTCATAGCAGCTAGCAATATAGTAAGTAATACATATATGGTGTTACCAGTGTCAGTTATCAGCTATATGATTTAATGCACGACATGACTTCATCAGTTCCAAGGCCGACCAGACCACAAATTCTAATGAAGAACCGTTATTTATATTTTTTATCTACTCCTACTGTACAATGACCATTAATTATGATTCATAATTCACAGTTTGCAGCCAATCATAAAATTCAATTTTCATTATTCGATAGGTTGTAGCCAATCACAGAATTCATTCTTATTATTCAATGACTTTTGAAGTTAACACTTTGACTACCGACATTATTAATAGTTGTGCCGTGTGTGCCGTGCATCTTTTCATTGATATATAAGAAAATATTTTATAAGAGATGATTGTGGGGGTGTTCAATGTAACTTACACAAAAAAATACTTTGTATTTAACAAAAACGCGCCTGGCGCGTTGGCGGCACACAGCATAAAATGAAGGGCTATGTGCCACCAACGCGCCTGGCGCGTTTTTGTCTAAAACAACATATGCAAAACAAATATTTATTCAAAGGTATAACTAGTCGAACAAAAAACTGAAAGAAAACATAAAGATAACATGATTTCAACTAAAAATACATTATTGTTCGTGAAAATTCCTGAAACAGGGTGTTAAACAAAGTCCAGGTTGATTTGGGCATTGCAGACAGAAATATACTGTGTCTTTCCTTATCTGACGCACCTCCCAGCAATATTTACACCGGCGTCTTTTTGCTTTTCCTTTCAAATCTTTTGAGCAATACTCTGGAAGATGATACACCAAAGGTTGTTTTTGTGGTTTGGGAGGCGGTGGTAACAAAGTCTCCAAAACAGATAATCTAAAATCGTATAAATTCATCTTTTTGTTAGCAAAATTGTTGAATAAATAATGCGAGTTTATGAGCATAACTTGAAAAATATGTATGCCTAGCTTCTTATACCAACGAAGCGTTTTATGTTCGCAGGTATAATAGCTCATCATTTGGTCGTTCTGGTCTATACCTCCCATACATTTATTGTATTCGGTTACGAGATGCGGTTTTCTTTTTTCTATTTTCCTTTTAGAAACAACATCGACCATTTCGCCTCCAAATTCTGTAGAAATAGTCAAAACATCGCGATTGTCCCTCCACTTACTAACGCAAAGTCCTTCGTTTGTATATTGACAAACAGTTTCTCCTTTCTTTAGCTTCTTTGAAATCACTTCTGCTGGATTCATAGCTCTATTTGCTCTTAGAGTACCCGTGGTGTATGTTTTTTCTTGAAACAACTGTTCTGATAATCCGACACTATTATAAAAATTGTCCATGAAAAGGGAATGCCCTACACCTTTTTTTTCCTTCCATTAGACTGTGGACAACTTTTTCAGTGTGTTTGTTACCGCCTACATTTGGATCAGCAGAACCTCCATAAACAAGAACTTTTTGTACCATCCCGGTAGGTTCTGCGAGAACATAGAGTTTCACTCCGTATCTATGGCGTTTTCCTTTGATATATTGCCTAAATATCAACCGCCCTCTCCACAGGACCATAGATTCGTCAATAGCAAGTTCCCTTCGTGGATAGTATATTTCAGTCATTCTAGAGTTAAAATAATTAATCAGTGGCGATATTTTCGATAGTCTATTTTGTTCATTGTTATTGTTACTAAAATGCAGAGCTCTTAAAATAAGCAGAAACCGATTTCTGCTCATGAAGTTGGAGAAACCAGGCAAATTGAACAAGTAATGAGTTTTCCAATAATCATTTATACGATTGATTTTGATAGTACCCATGTGCAGAAGAAGGCCAAGAAATATTCGAAACTCTTCCTTGGTTACGTCTTTCCATTGTGTTATTCTGCTGTTATCGTGAGTACTCTTGGAGAGTATCTCAACAGCATAATTGTTTGTATTTTCCAGTATCAATTGAAAAAATTGATCACATAAAAACAAATTAAAATAATCAATTGGTTGATTACCATCTACAGGCACTTTTAGTCCAGCTATTCCCGAAAACTGTATTTTACTTATATCTGGACGATTCGTCAACCACACTCTTTGGTTAGCACCTTGATTGATTGCTGTTATGTGTGGAACCACAACCTCCTCTTCACTACCATCCCCATCCTCGTCACTATCTGACATTTCAATATCCACATCTTCGTCGGATTCACCTGAAGGCTGTTCTAAAATTTGTAGCAATTCCTCGTTGGTTAGGGGACGTTTGTTGTCATTCTTCCTTTTTTTTTTAAGTTGAGGGTTGTGCTTCGCTGTTTTCCATTCGAATTTACTAGGAAATGAAACCTAAACACAGAAAGTATTTATGTTGTTGTTGTCCTAACCTCAAATTTTTTAACATTCAGATATTACACATCAAATATATTACGGTTTGGTTTATGTTGTTTTCCTCTATTACATAAAATTTCAACAAAACTTACCTTTTATTACTTCTGCAACAACTTTATTTCACCTACTAACACTTACACAATTAATGTTCGAATAGTAATGCTGTAAAACACCACCAACAGCTAAACTTGAAACCAAGACGTGTTTATACTTCTACAAGATCTTTGTCATGTGCCTGCAAAAGTGGAGTTATATATTTGCAGTGCCGACTTAATATTCGTTGCTTTAAAATATAAGGGAACAAAACGCGCTAGGCGCGTTCATGGCACAGGAGATAACATAGGCTCAACGCGCCTGGCGCGTTCATGGCAGTCAACGTGTTAACAGCTGTCAAAATTCGGAAATATGAACACAAGTCTCCTATTGCATAGGAGTAGATAAAATATCGTATTATATTCGCGATTATGGCCATTATTCACTCAGATGACTTGCGCCACGCGCCTTCGGCTTGTGGCACAAATGTCATCTTCGTGAATAATGGCTGTCATAATCGCTCATATAATACCTAATATACTATTATTTCATACTGTACTAATGTTCCGTTTACCAGACTGATTTTCAGTCCGATAAATGGAACATTATGGTACAGTACAACGTTGCAGTACTGTAACCAAGGAAATGCGACACGTGACCATATTATTTTTATTCATGGAATTTAAACTTCACTAAAAAAATGTGACAGTATGATATAAAACTTATGTTATGTCCGGTAAAATCTTTATAGTACTCGCTTCAAAATTCTAGACTCAGCTCCGTCGTAGTTTCGTCCATAAACACCAAACTCATCTATTTACCAGACTTGTAATGTAACTGACTATTTTACAATTACAATACAATTCTTGCTTTAATTTGTTCTTCTGGCCTTTAAATCGTAGAAAAGAGCACAGTTTTTGAATATATTTTTTTAATTAGCACAAACATACAAAACCTATGCATAATCTATAACTTCTTTTAAATGTGTGTACAAAAAATCATTCACATGGTATGGATGTGTAACTGAATTAATGAGTTGCATGTGAATTACATGATGCTCTATTGCAGTGTTTCTCAAACTTTTCATATGGGTGACCCCTATTTCATTAATTGTAATTGTGGCGGCCCCCTATTTCCAAGCAAAATTTAAGAACGGAAATGTTCTGGTTAAAAGGTTGAAATCCCTTGCATTCTCAAGTTTCGCACTGATTTATATTTTTCGCACTTAAACATTTTACTTTTTTTCTCTCGGATCTGTATTTAATAATTTTTATCTACGACCACCACTAAAAGTAGGCCTTTTAGCGCTAGCTTGTTTCACTAAAAGTGACGTTTTATAGTTTACCGTGGTTAAAGAAACCAGGTGTTTACTTTTAGCCGATGTGCTAAAAGTGAAGTAAGGTTATAAAACTACAATTTCGAACTGGAAGTGAAGTTGTAAAGTTATTCTAGTTGCTTCTTGCGTTACAGGTAAAGTGTTTTTGAAATAATTAAAGCGTTATGTAATGAATACAGTCAGATGTGGAGTATTAATAATTACATTTCGTAACTGACCTTGACTACTGTCATTCGCAAACATTCACCCGCTCGGCATGGGCTACTGCTTATTATGACATAAATTAGAAGTGTCGTAGATGCAAACCTTCGTTAAATCGATATTTATGGATTAATAACAGTAAAACTAAGGTCGTAGATAAAATATTGTATGCAACGCGTGCATAAACGTCAACTTTTAGCACTTGTTGCATAAATAGCTATTATAGTTCCTGTGTCATGCATTTTATGTATTTAAATAAAGTGTTCATTTCTGTAGTAAAAATATTGTTATTAGAACATTCGCGACGCTCTTTGCGATTTCCCCTCCCAACCCCCAGGTTGAGAAACCCTGCTTTATTGTATTCAAATGCACAACACATGTCTGACCTATGTGTGCTCTTGTTATTCTACTTTTTAGACCAATCTTTGGTAGAGAGCAAATTAAACTATAATCCAACATCTAATGGTTACCTGGCTCAGGAGTAATTCAGTGGGCTGCAAAAAAATCCTCTTATCCACAGATTTAAATTGATCACTTGTTTTATTGAAAGCCTATCACTCTACTACTACACTAGCACCTAGACTTTACAAACCAAAATTATGATTATTTATTCAGTTGTAGGGATCTCCTCTCACCACATAATTTTATCAAAGACTGAAGGTTTGCTGACTAAGAATGTTCTGTTTTAAATAAATAATGCTCATAGAAGGTATAACAGCAGTTTTCGATTGGCAACTAATTGTTTTTCTAATCTTCACTTTAAAAAATGTAGTTCAATCATATTTTTACTGTTTGTTGTCTTTCCAAACCAATATATTTAAAAACATATTTATGAGCGAAGGCTTTTGAAACTGAATATTATCGATTTACATTGGAAATCACGTTTATGCATATTTTAAATTTAATAAGGAACAACTTGGATATAAAAGTGTTAAAGCATTATCTTTACTATAGCTTTGTCAAAATCTAGCAAGCTTAAAGCATATGATAATAAATTGTTTACAAATATAATTTACAGTAATTTACATGTGATTTTTTTTCAGTATAAGACACATTCTGGAACAGATACAAATGAAAAGAAAAAGACTCGCTTACATGCTAAAACCACTACTGATGTAGTGAACTATAGTAAGCCTCATATTAAACTAAATGATCACATGCTAAGGCCTGGCCCAGTGTATTTAGGCCCCTTAGTAAGTCATAAACAAATGAAGTCATGGGGTGTTGATCCTGATATTTTAAAATCCAAAGAGGACCCCAAAACAAAACAAACTTCTTCAAAAATTAAAGCTCCAGTGAGACTACAACGTAAGGAAAAACACGTACCTACTCAAAAACAAGAGTTTAGTAAAACCACTAGGTAAAAATTTACCATATTCATTTCAAAATATAAATGTGTTTTTCTTTTTCAGTTATTTGCCCCATGTTCCACAGCTGCAGCTGGGTAATACCGAATCTTCAAAATACAAATACTTTATGTCAAAATCATTTGTTATGCCTGCTCGGCACACCATAGGACCAGTTAAAGTAAAAGCTATGGAGCCAAAAATAAATCAGTTAAGAAAAAAAGAAAAGTGAAGTAGTAATGCAAATACAATTTGTATTACGTTTTGTTTGAAATTAAATTTCGTATGTATAACTTAATACAATCAAATTGTTAAGCAATTGTATTATTTGATAATACAACACAATTATATCAAGGAATGTGTCTTTTTAAAAACCCTTGAAACCGATTTCACAATTTCAGAACTTAATTTTCAAACAATATTAATTTTTGCATCAAATATTTTGCCTAGTCTTATTTAGGTAATCTAGTTTATATACCTACATATAAATCATTAAACACTAGAATACCTGATCAAAAACGTTTTTAATAAAATTCTAGAGACAAAATAAAGTTTGAGACATTACACACCATGGAAGAGTTCAACCTGAGATTGAGACTAAAGCCGAGTCAACTGGTACGTCTTTAAAACAGATTACCAAGTGATGTGGCTAACAGGCTAACACTACATCTTTGATGACTGTCCTACTATTACAAGCGTGGTTCAGTACCCATATTTTAAGGTGACTGTGTATGCTGCTCATTAAGAGCTGAGTGTGGAATTAAACCTCATACCTTCAGCCCCACTACCGAGTTCCTTAACTACTCTACAATGCTGGCACATTAAATAAAGCGCAATATTTTGTGGAAGTGGAGAGTATAAGAAATAAATTTAGGTTAGTTTAACAGTTCAAAAACTTAAAAAAAGCAAAGAAACAGGTAATTATTACAAAGACTATTTCCCCCACTCATTTTAAGCCAATGAAATCTTTTTAATTTCTGAGATTCATCTAATCAGATCCCAATTATGCAATAATTTTGCACTAGTGTTAATTACCAATAACACTAGTCTGCATGAAAATCGGTCCTGGCACAATTCCTGCTGATACTTATGTAAAGTGACCTCCTGAATCCAAATATGACCCCCGTTTTCTCCCGATTACCCGCCGTTTTCAGGAGAAGCCCCCCCACCTATTTTATCACTTTTCGATAGTTTTGAGGGCTGAAAAAGATTATTTTCATCTTCCCTTAAATTGTAAAAAAATTATTAAAATAAATCGATTTTTTCGGTTTTTTTACAATTTTGTTCACTTATTTTCGACATATTCCAGCTTTACATAATTTAAACAACTTGGAAACACAGAATCCCTGCCTAGAACAAGTTGACTCTACGATCGCTATAGATGTACTGAGGGAAAATTCCTATGTGAACCTGCGCGCACGCGAGGTTTTGAAAGCGCCAGCGTGGTACAGTGAATCTTCCGAACTGTTGCTATATATTTTTATTATTGTTGCTAAATATTTTTATTATTTGGGAATGTTTGGGGGAGGATGAGAGGGGCTGAAAGCTGGAATATGTAGATTCACTGTACCACGCTGGCGCTCTCAATACTTCGCGCGCGTGCGCAGGTTCGCACAGGAATTTTCACTCAGTACATCTGTAGCGATCGTAGAGTTAACTTGTCGGTGTTTTAGGCAGAGATTTTGTGTTTCCAAGTTGTTTAAATTGTGTAAAGCTGGAATATGTAGAAAATAAGTGAACAAAATTGAAAAAAACCGAAAAAATCTATCACTTTTAATGATTTTTTTACAATTTAAAGGGGCAAATCCCCCCCCCCAAATCTACCTCCTTGCTACAAATGTTTATGTTCTAGAAATTTTCACCTCTCTAGCCCCTCAGAAGAAATGTAAAGGTTAAAATAATCCTTTTCAAAACTATCGACGAGTGATAGTAGAAGTAGGGACACCACTAATTGGATTATGTCAAAGGTCAACCTCGAATTAAATTGACTGACCAAATTGAATGACCCAATTAAATCGAATTCCGCGAATTAAACCGCGGATTAAATTGACCTAATCAAACCGCGAATCAAATGCTCCAATTAATTTTGATATGTGCTACTGATTAAATTGCGTGATCACATATGTATTTTGATATTTAATTTGATATGTGCTACTGATTAAATTACGCGGCGGCCATTTTTAGTTTGCTTCCGGAGTTACGCGGCGGCCATTGTCAATTTTCGCGAGAATATTTGAATTTAAACTTCCCGGGGGTCGGCCATCTTGGTTTTCTGCGCTCGCACTTCTCTCGACTGCCAGCTTTAATTTTAATTTAGCGCCTGTTTGGAATTTCAAATTGGTAAACCTGTCTCTCTTGTACTCAAAGGGTATTGGTTGTCTCTCTTGCATTCACAGGATGGATGTTGAATTTAAAAAAATCTATGGCCGACTCGGATTTGAATCCGCTACGTTCGTATCCACATCTGGTCTGCATCGATCTATGCCGCTAGGCCACGGAGCGCTACGGGATTTAAAAAGTTTGAACAGAACGCCATTTCATTGTTCTGTCGTCACGCTTCCATATTTTTAAAACTACATATTTTTTGAAAATTATAAATTATAAGAATGGAATTGCATCGTCTAGGGTATTAAAATGTTGATAAGATTTAAAAAAAAACTGATTTCATAAGTGGTTTTGTTAGAATTAATTATTTATTTCCTGCAACTGTTGGTTGAGGTTAAAGGAATTAAACATAAAGTCATTCGCGTCGCGAGCATATTATAATAAATTTTAAATGTTATTTTCGACTGAATTTTAGTCGCCAGTCGATGTCTTTTGTAATATTATAGCTCTGTAATTTTTAAAAAATTAAATGGACGTAGTTTGATTCTATAATAAAAAGAAAATGTATTTAACAAAACTGCCACATGCCGGTGTAACTGATAATAAATCTCAAAGAGGCATTACGTCGTATGATCCTAATTATTGCTGCGGAATCTTAAGAATTCGCGCGAAATTTCTAAGAAATGCTAGAACATTTTGATTACGTATTTATACAATTATGAATTGTCTGTCCAATATTCATATAGCATATTTGAGAAATGTAGAATATGTTTAATTTAATGAACCGTGACTGTTTTTAAAAATGCTTATCATATATTTGCTAATTATGAATAATTGTTTTTGTACAATTTGAAGCCTTGAAATGCAGGCTTTAACTTGGTTGTTAGCGCAGACAAAGCAATAACAAACTATTCTCGATGGCCTATAGGTCTATGTGCTTGTTTAAATTTATGCTCAAATTTCATTATAATATCAATTTAAACTTTGTCTGAAGAAATTACAATTAGGCGTTTTTTATTTAATGGCAAGCTGTTTCCTTAAAATCAGTGAATATATGATTTTATCGCTTTTAAAATAAATAGACATTACTTTATTTCTTATACCAATAGACGAGTATGAAGAGTGGGGTCTGAGTATAAACATGGAGAAAACAGAATACATGGTCATTGGAGGTCAAGGACACGATCTCAATACAGACAGAGGCATAATTAAACATACAAAACATTACAGATATCTAGGAGTCACTATAACAGCAGATGGAAGAGACGAACAGGATATACACAGCAAAATAAGAAGAACAAAAACGGTAATTAGAAAATTGCACCCAGTACTGTGGAATGACAAAATATCTAATAAAACTAAAAAAAGGCTATTTAGTACTTTTATCGAAAGTAGCGTTACATACGGAGCCGAAGGATGGACTGTAAATAAAAAAATAAAAGACAAAATTAATTCCACAGAAATGATGTTCTGGAGGCGATGCTGCAAGTTAACAATAATGGACCGCGTAAGAAACGAAAGAATTAATGCAAATAAATAAATCACTTACCGATACAGTTGAACAGAAACAACTACTTTGGTATGGGCACATGAGAAGGATGAACACCGATAGACTACCAAAAAAAGTATGGGAATGGAAGCCACGTTACAGGAGAAAAAGAGGAAGGCCAAGAAAATCATGGAATGATGGTATAAGGGAAGCTATGCAAAAAAGAAATTTGGAAGAAGACGATTATGCTGATAGAAAAATGTGGAAACTGAGATGCGGTAGATGACTTAAAAGTTGTAAACAAACCGCTATATATATATATCTTATACCAATACCATAAAATCGGTGGGCTCTTTCTTTCTTTGTATGTATGTACCTTTGATCACTATCTCCTCCGATGATACTAGACCGCTTAAATTGCATTTATAGTTGAGAAATTGCCACGCCTATAATTTTTAATTTTCTGCGTCGATTTTAAATTTTAAATTAAAATTTGTACAAATTTGAGTTTAATATATTCCTGAAATACCTCTGTTCAGATAGCTTTTATTCTATTAAAAATTTGACGGGGCGCGACTTTAAAATTTGAATTAACCACATGTGAATAATTATTTTAAATCGCGAAATCCGCGGCGGCCATTTTTGGATTTGATTACGTCACGCCAAAGTCTTCCGTTGTTTTACATTGTTTTATAAATTGCATTGCTCAATAAATCGCAATTTTTTAAATTACATCACGCACTTATGAAATCGTAGTTTGATGTATATGAATTTTCGCCCCTTTGTATCTGTAAAATAGCTTCAACAGTAATATTTGAATAAAAGACACGCAATTTCGTTGAAAAATCTTCTGCCACCATCATTTTGTAGGCTCTTTGTGCATTTTTATTACAAAAATTCTTGTACAATTGATTAAATATGCATGTGATGACGACAAATTAACTCAAAATTGAACAAAAATCACGCAATTCCAATTGAGAATGAATTAGTTCTATTTTTTGAAACAATACTTGCGATCATTGTTTAAACAAATTAGATTGTATCAATTATTCCTAGGTCATTGATTTTTGGGCCGCTTTGTAGGTTTTTCACAGCACGTACGCATCTGTTTCGCATTTTTATTGAAACAAGCCATTTATTTATCACTACAGGGATTGTTTGAACAAATTAGAAGTATTTTACTTGGAAATAAAGATTTTTGAGCAATTTTTAAGCAGAAATTGAGTCTGCGGCGTTAATTTATTTTACCAACTTACATTGTTGGACCTCGGCTGTGCTATTCACAAGTTGCACATTCTGATTGGCTAGAGGGCAACAAAAGGACCCACAAAGCCCATTCGTCGGTATTAGAGTTTCTAAGTCCCGGGACCAAAAGTGTTCTCGGGACCTATACGAGCTACATTTCTGGGACTACTCCTGAAGATCCCGAAAGAGACATAGGGTGTTCAAGTAAAAACTCCAAATGCGAATTCCAAAGAAAAACAAGTGTTTTAAGTTAAATAAAGTATTTCTGTGCTGACAATGAGCTGCGGTGGGGCTCGTACATAACTTCACTACTTTCTTCTGGTACTAAAAATGTCTCACTCTTCATCTTTTGCTTCTGCGTGAACTGCAAAGTGCTTGAGTAATCCTTTCGTCGAGCGACCTCTGATTATAATAATTTTATTGGGACAAACTTTACATTTCACCAATAGTTTATCTTTCGATATATAAGTGTTGCCATATCGACTTCAAATCATTATTTTTTTTATGTAAAATGTCGGTAGATTGGGAATCGGAATTCTTTCTAATTCTAACGCTTTAGCAGAAAATAATGAACACCTTTAAAACCAATAAATATAAATTATTCAGCTTCTTCGCCCATAATTTTAAGTCTACAAATTTAGTTACCTTGCCATTACTACGTATGCACACGACCACGCTTTTATCTAAATCCAAAAAAGAAACAAATAAATCTATAAATAAAAAACACTTGCAAATATGGCTGAAACAACATACAGGTTTAATTTTAATAACCGTCCGAAAACAATACCTCTCCTTCCTACGCAAAACGCAAATAGTGTAGAATGTGCAAATGGCATGAGTAATACGCCGGACGGCGGTAGATACCTGTTCTAATTCTCTGATATCGAGTATACGCACGAATGTTGACATGGTCCCGGGACTTCGCCTGTGCTGGCTGTGGTCCCGGGATTCGGATTTTTGGAAGAAAGCCCGGGACTGGAAACCCTAGTCGGTATGCTTTATGCTCACTTTCGTTTCAGAAGCAGTCAGCAACGGTCGCATCGCTGTCCTTTTTTGTAATCTCAACGTATTTTACTTCTTCAAAAAATTCTTTGTTTCGTTGACGATATACTATCTTTGTCAACAGATAACAACGACAAAGATGACGAAGAATTTGACGCAGAAAGTTTTGATTCTGACAACGAAAACTAGTGATAAGTTCCTTCGATGCTTTAATTGTTAGCTACTCCTGTAATTTTAAATTTTAATATAGTATCAAACTTATTAAATGAGATAATTGTTTCAATAATAATGCATTGCAAACTTTTCATAAACATTTTGTTTTTTATAAACCAACATTTGTATGTATGAATCTAGAAGGAAATTCAATTCGTTTTCACAAAAAAATACTAATATACGATTACTTATTTAAACACGCTTACATTCTTTTACAGTTGGTGAAATAAATCAACGCCGCAGACTCAATTTCTACTTAAAAATAGCTCAAGAATCTTTATGTTCCAAGTAAAATACTTCTAATTTGTTCAAGCAATCCCTGTATGATAAATAAATGGCATGTTTCAATAAAAATGTGAACGGATTCGTACATGCTGTGAAAAACGCGAAAAGACCTACAAAAGCGGCCCAAAAATCAATAACCTTAGAATAATTGATAGAATCTAATTTGTTTAAACAATGATCCCAAGTATTGGTTTCAACGAATAGAACTAATTCATTCTCAATTGGAATTAAGAGCATGAAAAATATGAAAAAAACACGAAAAATAAGAAAAAATCGAAAAATGTCAGATAAAAAATACAATTTCATTAATACAAATCGAAAAAACGGGATTAATGCTGATAAAACTCAATGGACACGCGAAATTCCGTTGCGATAATCGTGACTTTCAAATGCTGCCGCCGCCATTTTCTTCACTTTTTAGAAAAGGCAGCAGCGGTTTTTCTTACACAGAAATTGATGATCTTTCAGATAACGTTTAAATTTTTATGAAGTTCGATGATACTAGAAAATAGGATCCGAGGGATCACTTATCTCCCTGCTGCCGCTGATAAGAGTTCTCACGGGGGCTAACAGCACTGTTTTTTCTTATAGCCCTACCCCTTCCCTGTCTCGAGGAACAATCAGAATCCTGAAGTTTTATTATACCAGATATTGAAAAAAAAAAAAAATTTATAGCGCCGTTCGGTCCAGACAGCAGTCATTTTGTGTTCCCCCATCAATGACGTAACGAATTAGATATATGACCTTGAAAAGTTTTATCACACTAGCCTTAGTGTCACCGCCGCTCAGACTATTATTCCATGTAGGAGAGAAATTTACCTAGGAAGTTTTCATTATGACTGAAACAACAAGAAATCACAATTATGTCAAATTCGAGGTTAGCAGGTTAGGTTTTGCGTCAGTCTGTGTCAAAACTGATGCAAAACCTAACCTGATAGCCTCGAATTTGACATAACTTACACTGCCACCAACTTTAAAATTTAAAAATGTCAATAAATTAGGTTTAAAAAAACCAGGTTTGTAGTTTTAAATCTTCCTGCAACGTGAAAAAGATAGTATACGCAATTCGGAAAGACTGCTATTTTGCTTTAGTGCTATGCGACTTTCGGGCTTCGCCCTCATGTCACAAATTGCATCTCAGCAAAATAACGCATCTCTCCCTCATTGTATAATTTACTATTTTGCATTATTTAAAATTGAAAATAAGTAAATACATAGTTTAAAATTAAAATTATGTACACCAAGTTTTCAAATAAGTTCTAAAAAAAATATGTTTTCTTAGTAAACGATAAAAAATTCAAATTGGTTCTTTTTTAATTATAAGACAATAATAAGTACTAATTATAAAAAATGAATAATGACAAAGAAATAGAAATTAGCATTGGAGTGAGCACTCTGTCTTTTTTTCTCTACGTTTGGAGTTATATCGTTTCCAAAGAAACTACAAAATCTTGTTCCTTTGGAAAAGATCTCTGGAAAACAATTTAATTTCAGCAGTACTCAATCAGTGGAAAACTTTTTTAAAGACCTTCAAACCACTGGAACTTTTTGTTATTAGTTTTTCATCATATATATGTATTACTTACTATATTTCTAGTAGGGCCTGGGAACGGCCGAAAACATTACGGCGCCAACGTAGTCTCATTCTGAGTATTACGCGTCTCATGCCCATGCCTGAGAATTCAAACTCCGCCTTTAGAAGCGAATTTTAAACTTGATTACTTCCTCACCGCGCGGCAACGCGCTTGCGCACAGCTCACCAAATACATCGAAGAGTTGGTTGTCTGTCTCACTTACATTGTGACCTCCCCACTCATAGCCACTAGCAATATAGTAGATATTAAATATGTTTTTCATCAAATGTTTGTTAATAAAAAATGTTTACTCTAGTCCCGTTTATGTTATAAATCACCCTGTATACAATATAGTGTTTTACCATTTCTATCGTTAATTACATTTTTACAATTGACATTTGGTTAAAATATGCGTTAGCTAAAAATGATCTATAATTATTTAATACTCTATCTTTTCAAAAATATTCAAGTACGCCACTGAATTATAGGTTTTTGCATTTATTTGGTTGAAAATGCATATCATTAAATCTTTCCGGTGTAACGCTCCATTTCAATTTCATTTTTCTAGCGCGTTAATACATTTATCACCTCATTTCAGACCACCCATTTCGCGATGCGATTACCACCTGCAGTTTTCGTGTTAGAACAGATCTAGCATTTCGATTTAGTTGACGTTAAAACAGCGAAAGAGCTGACAGAGTATCGATTGTTTTGAGAGAGACGCTCTCGTAGTTCTCGCGGATTTGAATTGCTGGGCTAAGCTGAAACAGTTTTAGTTGTTTTCGTAAGGCGCATTATGTGTAGGTAAGGAAGCTCATCTCATTGTATTCTTTGAGTGCTGATTTTGAATATTTGGGCTAGGTTCCCCTTGCGATGCGACGATAGAAATCGCTGCAAAGCGTCCGCTGCTATAATTAAGCCGAGAACACCTTCCGGTAAGAATCCCTTTGCGGGCTTATTTTCACAACTAATTATTAACATTTAGGCGGACAGTTACGAGCCAAAAGCTGGCAGTTACCAAGCAGCTACGACTAAAATCAGGCAGTTACGGGCTAGAAGATGCTAATATCATTTGGGGTGGGTCTTGGTCTTGCATGGGCTAATTGGGCTCAAACGAAGACTACAAATTCGGCTAATTCAGTTCCCCGATTCTGCTTCTGCATGGATTAGGAATTCCCGACATGTGCCCCTACCTTTTGTGGTTTGCTGATTTCTAACAGTGGCGTCTTCGCTTGGGGTCTCAGAATTTCTCAGTCAAATCTAGATTAGCATCTTTATGGATGGAGGCCACACACCAGGATAATTCCACTTGCGATCGCTGGACTTCAACATCAAGTTAAACTGTAAGTACAGTCGTCTTTATTAAAGTGTTGTACAGCATTTGTGGCTTGTGAATATAAATTAATTACACAAAGTTAAAAAAAGTGTTGTATATACAGATATTTTGAAAGTATAAATCTAGGTCTACCTAGTTAATGATACAGTGTGAGCCCTTGTTGAGTAATAACATAACCTCCAATAAACTTACAACTGTCACTGTACAACACATTTTTGAACAAGACTGTACATGCCACATCAGTCCTCTTTTTCCGACAAAGGCAATTGCCTTAATTATATCAGTTCTTTCTAAGATCTTAGCAAATCAAATTGAGCGAGTTTAATCAACCTTTTTGGCTCAAACCTTAAGAACGCTAATGAGCGAGAATTAATAATTTAAAATTACTGACATAAGCATGTGTATAGTGACTCATGTACTGTGCTTTATGCATTGTTTGTTATGCATTTGCGATAGCACAGGTGTTGTCCTGGAGTGCGAATTAAGCTATAATTAGCATTTTGTGGATTGAATATTAGGAAGTAATTTTCCAATTATGATTATTTCATTTGATAGGCAATAGTCCTACCACTTTGTTTAATGCCACATGGCCTAAGTGCTAATACAAGTAATTCATGTGTTACTGCGATACTTGGGTTGAAATAAATGCCCCTATTGCTAGTATTTGTTGTTTTCTTCTGCAACCCCTCTAGCTGAACGAGTAATCTAGGCATGCGGTGGAACACCAAAGGTAGGTGGCATATTGTTAAGTAGCTAGTTTTGTTGTTACAGGTTGTGAGTAACGACCAGGCGCCCAATTTGTATCTATACTTCTGTTACAATTTAAAAGCCCAAAACATTTATTAGCCTGATACTTACACCACACCATTTTCTGCCGAGAGTTAAAAGAGCTAGCCGAGAACTTGTCAACGCCTTCGTTTAAGGCTGGTACATCGGACCTTACACATTACAGTTAGGTCATTTAATCAACTAAAAGAAGTGGATGTTTTATTTTCCATAATCAACCTACTTGAAAGTTATCTCCATGGCAATTCATGCGCTATGTTAGGACAAACGCCCCTAGGAAGAATAATATAAAAACAAATTAGTTAGATAACAACACTTTACTGTATAAAAATACCTGAAAAATTAGGTACAATCACCAACATAATACCTACAGTTACTAAAATATAACTGTTAATTAAGTGTTAAAAAGAAAATCAAAGCTTTCCTAAATACCAAAATGAAATATTTTAAAAATCTTATAGCTAATACGTTTATTCACAATATTATATCAAATAATAGATAGTAATATAATTCTATTTTAATTAGGCACATTTTACTTTCCTTTATTCAGTCATACCCTCATAATTGGATGAACACTTTGTACTTCATTTATTAAATGTATGATAATATGGCAAGATTGGTTACAGTGACTTACTGCCATGACCAGTTGCGACTAACTTTTTTAATAGTTGCCTGTGGTTTTAGTAAACTGCAACCGACAATTATTTAAATGTACATATTTATTACAAAATTGACAATTTCTTTTGTAGTAATGATCAAAAAGACGATATTAATGCTATTCTGTAGCTGAACTAACTCATAAAAAAATATAAAATTTTTATTTCGATGTCTTCATTTATATTTTTAAAATATCGATAAAATGTTACTTAACTAAATAATAAAAAAAAAATTTAACCATTACACTTACATATTATTTACATGGTAATTTGATGATCAGTCACTGTGACTAGTCACAGTAACCAGTCGCACCATTTAAAGTATACCTTAAAGATGATAAATATATATATATGAAAAACTTAACTTATGATGCTATTTATAGAGCTCAAAGTTACAGTAAAAAAGAATAATTACAGATCATCCCAAGAAAGCAGAGCTACATTATCTATATTACTATTGCCAAATTTTCTTACATAAACGGTTTCACATACAGCAATTTTAAGTGTTCTGTATGTTATAATACATTGTTCTTATAACAAATATAAAAAGAGTTGTCCTTTGTATTTGCTAAACATCATAATAGAAATTAATATTTTAAAGGTCTAATAAGGTACGCTCTTGCATTTTTTGAATATTTTTAATAGAACATAAAGATATTTGGTGAAACTTGTTACTTGCTTCCACTGATACTAAATATGAATTACGATAAAAAATTAAAAAAATTACAGCAATAAAAACAAAATGTACCTCTTCTTGGGATGTCTTATATAAATTTAATATATACAATTGTTAGAATTTAAAATAACGGCCACTTAAATTAAAAACAACGATAACACATTTAAAAATGTATAATTTTGTACTTTTAAATGCACATTCTACTAACCGAATTAGTGTACATTGCTGGTCAGTTTCGAATCGGCACGTACTCGAACTTTCAATAAACCTGGATTCATTTCACAATACCTACGATTAAGACAATTAATAAGAAAGTACTTCATTCTAATTACAATTTACCATATGTTGCGTTTTCTTAACCGGGCCATGACAGCAGGTTTAAGACGTGACTTTCCCTGATCACTCCTTTTTCCTCTTCCCGTAATTATAAACAAATTTTCACACCTTTTATTGGCACCCTGTAGAAGCTGTATATTTTGATCAATAAACATGTCTAAAGCTCAATTGCTTCCTTTACATAAAGATAATGCAAATCTAAAGTATGGTAGCTTTGCAATTTTTTAGAATGTTCATCTAAAAATGCCATTGCTGCTAGTCCGTTGGCTTGATCGTATAACCTGTTGTATAGGTTTTTGCGAGATCCGAGTAAAATTGTGCTACTGGAAATTGTTTTTTTTTGGTAGGCTTGATTAGCTTTTTGTATCAATTCTTTTGTGCTTTTTAAGGTACGCACTAGCTTCTTCACGATATTCAGTTGCTGATTTGGGTACGTCAGGTACATTGGTGCTCTGAAACATTAAAACGTACAAATTATTAAATGATTACCATATTTGTTCCACCGAATAACTGCAAGTCGGGACACGTATCTCTCATGTGATACTTTGCTTTTATAAACTAAATAATATACCACAGCATTTGATTCAATTATTTATTTATTAATTTATCATATCATTTACAATCAAAACAACGTTGAAAAACCAAGTTTCTTAAAATTTTTAATGATTTAACAAACTGACGTATAATTTTTATATGAATCATCAACTAGTGACATATAACAGCGCAACAATTAAGTTCGTGGACTGCCATTATTACATCAATGGCTACTAATGCTATCACCTGGGTAAATAGGAGTAGTTAGACAGAAGGGCTTTTTACATGCCGTATTAGTCTGCAGCTGACTCCTTCGTAGGAGAGTATAGAAAAGCTGTCTATAATACCTACTCCCCTCAGAATATTCAAGATTTAAAGCAATATATATGCGAATAAATTAATTTAATCAATGACAATTCGGATACATTGTAAACAGTAATGGAAAATTTCACACATCACCTAAGACAGTGTGTCAATGCAAGAGGCAGCCATCTTAAGAGACGTTATTTTTAAATTTAAAAAATAGCAGTCTAGTTTATAAGTTTGCATATTTTGTTCAGAAACCATTATTTATTAAAGTCATTTAAGCAAAAAATTTTGCAATCAGTTTTAGTATTCCCGTCACTTACCCTGTATAACCAAATGTGCATTCAGTATTTTTAATAAGAGCCAAAATTTTTGAAAATCGGTTAATGGTTTAAAGCAAAGTTAAGTTACTGATCCCAGTTAAATTCAGTAAAATTTTTAAATAGTCATTATTTCCTTGAATATTATTTAGATTTTTAAAACTATTCAGAATAAAAATTACAGAAAACGTTTGACATTAAATATTTTATATTTCATAGAATTACCATCCATGTATAGAACATACCGGGTGAATATAAATGATTGTGATTTTTTTTTGGGTTGGCACTGTTTATGTTGGTGGCACTGTAAGTCTATGTCAAATTCGAGGTTAGCAAGTTAGGTTTTGCGTCAGTTTGCGTAAAAACTGACGGAAAACCTCGAATTTGACATAAACTTACAGTGCCACCAACATAAACAGTGCCAACCTAAGAAAAACAATCACAAGCATTTATAGTCACCCGGTACTTGACAAGCATATACAAGGTGTCCGAAAAGTATAGAATATTCTATATATCTCGGTAAATATTTATTTTATCAAAAAATGTCTGAAATTAAAGTTGTCTGGTATTTAGTTCTTCATTACAGGAAGATATTTTGTTAGTGGTTTCTTAAAAAACAAAGGAGCAGCAAATATCACTACAATTTTTTAAAATGACAAGGTACTCCTCTATTGTACTCATTTGATAGAGATGTTTTTTTTTCTTTTCAATGATATAAAACTTTAATACTTTTATTTGAAATCAGCATTAAAGTATCTCGAAATCGTCATTAAAATACAAGAAATCGGCAGTAAAGTAATCCATTATTTTACGACTTTTTTGTAGGTGGCGAGGCAACAGATAAACGTCAACCAACGTTAACATAACCTACAAATGTTGGTTAAATTGTCGTAATTTGACGATTTCTCGATTTCAAATCTAACATAATATACTGCTCGGCACTGAAGTTCCTTTTTATCCCTCATCCACATTCGTGATAAATAGCTAAACTTCAGTGCCTTCGTGTACAAACTACTATTACTGAACTAGTTTTTGAGAAAAAAGCGAAAAAGTGATGGTAGAGATGTAAGTTTATTTTCAGTTAATATTAATCTGAACACAAAAAAAGGAAACTACAATAAATGTTCAAATTGAGCACCGTTCACAGCCTGGCAGTGATAAATTCTACCGGGTGTCTTAAAATGAATTACATCTAGTATGCTTTGAATTTCCCATAATGCAATCTAAAATTTTACTTTAAATTGGCAATACTGTAAGTCTATGTCAAATTCGAGGTTATCAGGTTATGTTTTGCGTCAGTTTGTGTCAAAACTGACGTAAAATCTAACCTGCTAACGTCGAATTTGACATAGACTTACAGTCTTGCCAATTTGAAGTAAAGGTTTGGATTGCATTATGGGAAATTCAAAGCATACTAGATGTAATTCATTTTAAGACACCCGGTACATTGAAATTCATCAATCACATTTGAAACAGCTTCAGGTGTGATGGCCCCCATCTCTGTGAGAATGCAATTTTTTAAGCTCTCAATGTCTCCCGGCCTATTTACGTAAAGCTTACTTTTAAGGTAGCCCCAAAGGAAGAAATCCAGCGGACTTAAATCTGGTGACCGCGCTGCACATTCTACTGGACCTCTTCTGCCTATCCAACGATTTCGAAAGGTATCATTAAGGTACTGGCAGACATTAATCCCAAAATGTGGAGAGGCCCCGTCTTGCTGCAACCATATTCCGTCGTGGGGTATATCCAGATCGTCTTCATTTGGGTATAAAACAGCTAATGCAGGAACTACCTCAAATCGTAGAAAATTTAGATAAACCTCGGCCGTTAAATTGCCATAAAAAAAATTAAATCCGAAAATCTGGTTTCCCATCAATCCTGCCCACACATTTAACTTTCTGCTGGTACTGGGTGTGTCCTTCTAGATACCAGTTAGAATTTGTTGAAGACCAGTATTGTGTGTTTTGCTTATTAACTGTGCCGTTTAAGCAAAACATTGCATCGTCAGCAAACAAGAATATTTTTGTGAAATCGTACGACACTCATTAATGACCAATAGAAAAATTGAAGTTCAAAAATAACAAAGCCCCAGGTATCAACACAATAACAGCAGAAATGTTAAAACATGCAGGAGAAGAACTATGGGTTAGATTACACAGACTAATTATTAGAATACGGAATGAGGACCAAATGCCTGACGAATGGAAGATGGGAGTGATACACCCGATACTGAAGAAAGGAAATAGAAAGATATGCAGCAACTACAGGGGTATAACGCCGTTGAATGTATCCTATACGGTACTTTCAAGTATTCTGTACAATAGAGTTGCACACTTTGCAGAACAGTCATTAGGAGAATATCAGTGTGGATTCAGAGCAAACCGCTCCACCAACAACCAAATACACTTAATGAGGCAACTATTTGAGAAATGCTACGAGCACAACATAGCAGTATACAACCTATTTGTGGACTTCGAACAAGCTTTCGACAGAATACATAGGAACACACTAATGCCACAGACTACCATCTTTAGGCATACCAATGAAACTTATCAAATTGGCTAGAATGACGCTAGAAGGATCAAGAGCAGTAATCTCAATACAAAGCAAATTAACCGAAAGCTTAACGTGAACAGTGGGGTCCGACAAGGGGATGCTCTATCAGCAGTATTATTTAATTTAGCCATAGAGTCAGCAGTACGAAAATTAAACCTGGGGAACAACCTGCTAAATACCAAACAACAACAACTGTATGCATATGCAGATGATATTGTCATATCCTGCCGTAAAAAGGAAGCACTTCAATCAACATTTACCAAACTAAAAAACGAAGCTAAAGAAGTAGGTCTAAAGGTCAATACACAAAAAACTAAATACATGAGGAACACCAGAAATCAAACAAACCAAGAGAACATGGAAATAGAAGGACAAACCTTTGAGGAGGTAACGAGCTTCGTTTATCTAGGCTCAAAACTGCACAATAGGAACGATATGAGCGAAGAGATTAAGACAAGATGCATAGCTGGAGCTAAAAGCATGTATATATACAAGAAACTAATATCATCCCAACTAATAAGCAAAACGACGAAGCACAAGCTATATAAGACCCTAATAAGACCAATAACTACATATGCATGTGAAACATGGACCCTCACAAAAGCAGATGAAAACCGTTTAAGAATTTTTGAAAGAAGAATACTGCGCAAGATATTTGGACCCGTGCAAGAAACAGATGGAACATGGAGATGCAGAATGAACCACGAACTAAATGCACTAATACACGGAGAAGATATAGTGAGGTTTGTGAAATCTCAAAGAATTAGATGGCTGGGTCATATACAGAGAATGGAAGAGGAAAGACCAACAAGAAAGATAACGGAATGGAAACCCTGCGAAACGAGACATAGGGGCAGACCCAAGAAAAGATGGAAAGATGATGTAACGGAAGATCTTAGGAAACTTGGATGCAGGAACTGGTGGACCATAGCTGCCGATAGAAAGAGATGGCAGACCATTGTAGAGCAGGCAAAAACCCACCCCGGGTTGTAGCGCCAACCGAAGAAGAAGAAGAAGAGTTAATTTGCGCTCGAAGATTCTTTATTTCCACTTCCTGTGATGCTACAACAGTCTCCACTTCGCTAATTTTATTCTCACTTCGCTCCATATCAACTTTATTGCTGGATAATTGATTTTGTAAATCGTCGAAACGTTTAGAAAAAGGGTCGAACGCTGGATGAGCGCGGCAACATTTAAATTTAAACCAGGTAATACCTTTAGTTGCTCGGTGATATGCTCCATCATGCGTTTTAGTGGATCAGGTTGAGTGTCCCTTGTGTTTACATTTGTGCTACACTTATTGCACTGACAAAACTTAGTTGTTTTGTCTTCACACATGGCTCGAAATGCTTCAATAGATAGCCCAGCACATTGCAAATGAAATGAACCACAACACTCTCTCGCACAATCAATCGCATCACCATAACGATTTAAATTTTTGGAGCACTCGACACACGACAAGCCTTTGAGCGACGTCCTGTAAAGTCAGTTTGATTTCATATAAGAGAATAATCTCGTACCAACTTTGTTTTAGAAATTGGCAGATGCCATGATAATCTACAAAACGGAATGTCATTTAATACCCTAAAATTGCATTTTTAAGAATCGACATAAGTTACTAGATTATCACATGACTCCGAATGGGTATAAATTTGACTATATCGTCAGTGAAGTAACAATACCTCCTATCTGACAAAATGTTCAAAATTGCGATTTATACAGCAATCGATTCCTAACTTTACTGCGCATAATTTCAATAGCTCATATGTGCAGATAATGTGAAAATGTCAGCAAAACAGGAAAAAACAATACCTCCTATCTTGAAATTTTAACTTCAATACCTTTTATCTGTATAGCATTGTATGTGTCAAACGACGCAAACACCCGTAGTGGCAATTGGTTTTTACCCTCTTCTGTAAAATTTAGGTAAAGGGAGATAGGAGGTATTGTTACTTCACTGACGATATACAGTCGCGGCCATAAAAACCGGGACAGTTTTTTTGACCTAATTTTCAAAATGCGAAAAGAAGTGCTGATTCTGACAATTCTAATTAATAAATGTCATCAAAAGTCACTATTGAGATTTAAACAATGACTTTTGATGACATTTATTAATTAAAATGGTCCGAGTCAGCACTTCTTTTCGCATTTTGAAAATTAGGTCAAAAAAACTGTCCCGGTTTTTATGGCCGCAACTGTAACAGCAATGAGATAACAAGAAAATAACACATATTGCTTGAGTAAGAAAGAGACAAACATATTAACAAATATACGAGTAGGCTTGACGCTTACTTTAATTATGACATATGTCGACTAATTGTGCCTACTAAAATAATTTTTTCGTATGGTCATCTCTTTCTTACTCAAGCATTCTATTTTGTTGTTCATCTTATCTTATTGCTGTTATACCGGGTGTCTTAAAATGAATTACATCTATGCTTTGAATTTCCCATAAAGGTCTATTCAGACTGGCGGTAGCGGCGCGGCAGCGGTGCGGTAGCGGTTTGGTAGCGGCGCGGATTCTGGGCGGTTTTTAGACTAGTAGGTATTCATACTGAGCGCGGTAATTCGACGGTGAGTTTATTTGCAAGCGGCGTTCAGAGCCGTGCAGGTTAAAAGTCGATAATAAGTTTTTTTTAAATCTTTACAAGTAGTTCAGAGAGTTCCGATGAAGAGTGGCCGATTTGTCTGAAAATTGGGTCTGCCATTACTCTTAATTGTAAACAACTTTTCTTAATACTTTTTTTGATACCCTTTCGAATAAATGTGGTTTACTCTTGGAATTTTTTTTAAATTGATTCTAAAAATACCCTGTATATTAATTAATTTGATTGACTTTCTCAAAATCTTAGTTTGAGAACAAGCAGGAACGATTCCTAGAATATTAATATCTAACTCGAAAATATTTTGTCATTTACATCTTATGTGAACCCAATCCGCGGACACACTGTATATTATAAAGTAAAAACAATTATAAATATTGAACTCAAAATAATCATTTTTATTGGTGAATAAAGAATAACGTAAACACACATAATATTACATATTTTAATTTTTGGTTTAGAAATTAACTATTAATAAATTTATTTCTATGCGCGTTTCGTTAGCATTGAAAAGCTAACTTCTTGAGACGTTTAAACTAAGTTTTTAAACAGTTACTTATTTGATGAGCTAATTAGGAGAATTAGATTAGATTGTACATATAAAAAAAGCATATTTTTATTCTTATCAGTGTATAAGTTGATTTAATTGGTGAGAATTTAGCACTCACGTTTTTACATTTTAAATTAAATAAATCGTTGACGAAACAGTTTATTTTAAAATTATGCTATTAGTAATAAATGTTTAATGAAATCTCGTTGTTGAGAATTATTTGAACCAACGGGATTTCATATTTGACAATTCGCAGAACAAATTATTTTCCACACTGTTAAATTTTAATTACTAATAGCATAATTTGAAAATAAACTGTTTCGTCAAGGATTTATTTAAACATAAAAAAGTACTCATTCCGCCCCAATTAAATCAATTATACAATCATAAGGATAAAAATATACATTGTTTATCATTCTCCTATTTTTAGTTCATCAAATAATTAACTGTTTAAAAACTTAATGTAAAGTCTGAAGAAGTTAGTTTTTAAATGCAAACGTAACGCGACTAAAAATTCATTTGATTGAACAATTTAGCTGTATAGTTAATTTCCAAACCCAAAATGTTTGGTTGCTCTTCCATGTTGTAGCACAATCACATCCGCCTGCAACTACGGGACGGTACTGAACTGCATATTTCACTCTAAATTATGGCTGTGTTTTTATCTAACCGCGCGGTTTCTTCATAAAAATCGCTCCCCGATCGATCGAAACCGCTCCGTCAGCCTACCGCCCTATCCTTGCCGGCTTGTCGCTACCTCTCCGCTTCCGCGCCGGTTGTTAGTTTGAATCATATCATTTAAAAACGTGCAGAGCGATTGCTGAGCGGTTTCAGGACCGCCCCGCCACCGCGCCGCTACCGCCAGTCTGAATCTACCTTAATGCAGTCTAAAATTTTGCTTGAAATTGGCGAGACTGTAAGTGTATGTCAAATTCGAGGTTAGCAGGTTAGATTTTGCGTCAGTCTGTGTCAAAACTGACGCAAAACGTAATCTGCTAACCTCGAATTTGACATAGACTTACAGTCTTGCCAATTTCAAGTAAAATTTTAGATTGCATTATGGCCTCATCCGTATGTATAATTATTCATATGCAAGTGTATATCCAGATTGTTGTAAAATGTTTCATTTCAAGTATATGTATATATTATGTTTAAGTTAAATAGTAATAATTAGCTGTATAATGTTAAAATATGTTGAAAATGTACAACCGCTTTATTTTGTATTTATGAAGGTAAGCGATATCTGCTTGCCGCCTGCTTACTATTCTTAATAATAATAATAAGAATTCCAATTGTAGTAATTATATTAATATAAATTAAACTCAATTATCTTTGACCGTGTTTATTTCCCTGCTATGACAACTTTATGGCATTTGTGCTATAAACTATACTACATTTCAAATAAGAATGCAGTAGATGGCGCTCAGAACTCAAAGTCAGTTTTACATTAGGAAAATATAAGTTTGTTTGACTGCTCGTGCTTTACAATAATTTTGCCCTGTATAATTCAAATAAACGTTGTAGGCTAACCTTTTTATCCACTATTTATCAGTTTTCCTTTTATATATTTAGGATACACACCAAATGTCAACTTGACAATTTTAAAAAATATTTGATTTTCAGATGGTTGCAATGATTACTTTATTTCGACCAATCATGGCCACAGTTATGATTACTACTTAGTTCCAAGTACTGCATGCTTATTTGAAATTTAGTATAGGTAGGTGTTTATACATAATTTTCTCGACAATAAAGATACCATTATGACGCTAGGCGACGACATAAAATATTAAAGCACTTATGAGTTAGAACTGTCATTACGACATCAAAATAAGTGCATACTTTGACATTTACGATATGGGACTACAAAATAGCTATTTACATTACGAGTGCGGTAGGTTATGTTTTACAGAAACATAATTAGTGTTTCTGCAATTGCCCTTTATTACTACAAAGCATTTGTTTTGTTAAGGAAATATTCTGGTCACTTTATCACACCAGGATGAGTAAAAATAAAGACTAACTGTAAAATCGTAGTTATGGTAGACGTTAAACTGTGTATGAAAGTGTTGTTTACATGTTAAGAGGCCAAAAAAGTGTTTTACCCATCACTTCCTAGTTATAAGGCTACTACTAGATCGATGTTAGACCTCTAAAGTGGCCCATAACCCACTAGTGAGGTAAACTGTAACCCACTAATGAGATAAAAAACCAGTCATTCACTACTGTAGCACTGTGAAGCTATGTCAAAAACGAGATTTGCAAGTTAAGTTTTGCGTCATCTGCGTCAAATAACAAACAAAACCTAACCTACTAACCTTGAATTTAACATAGGCTGACATTACACTTCAATACGACCAAACGTATAAAACGAATCACAGGTGACTCTAATCATATATGTTGTTTTCTTAGATATTTATCGAGTTGTTAGATAAAATTTTGTATGGCACGTGTGTTATTACAAATAATTCATTTGAGAAATTACCCTTCTCGGTCTGGTGGCCTTGAGGGCTCAACTTTTTTCCCGTGGATTATTTGTAATATAACACACTTATACCATAATAATATTATGAATGCTAATAATCTTTCCCCGTATTCTAGTGACAATTCATTGAAATCTATATACCTTATGCAGATGTAAAAATTGCAGAATCACACAAGACACCTCGTCGCTATTCCATCACTTGAAGTTCCCTCACGTTTCTGAAAGAAGAGAATATTCATATTACAAATAGTTGCCAGTCATTTACTTACTGAAATATTATTCGACATTTACAAATATTATAACGGTAAGTCATACATCCCCAGAGGGCGTTAAAGAATACAAGTGATTCCTAGACATCACAAAGGTTTGATAATTGTACTGCATCTAGCAAATATGCAATCAATCCGTATGTAAGTTTGTGGCTAACCAAGCTAGACAGTAAACAAGGACATCCGCATTCTTCCTTAGATATGCAATCAATCCGTATGTAAGTTTGTGGCTAACCAAGCTAGACAGTAAACAAGGACATCCGCATTCTTCCTTAGAGTGGATATTAGATTATCAACCCCACCAACCCTCTTAAAATATTTAACCGAATTCTTGCATCGATAATTCAACTTACTAGCTGATAGTAAATGATAGAAAAATCACGGTTACGGTGTCTAATATCAAAAACTGTATCACACTATCAACTATAACAACAAATACCTACGTTAGTATTGTAAACATCTCGCCAAATTCGCCATATTAAATAACGATCCTTTTTGATCTACTGTTGTACTTGTACAAAAGACCTACTATAAAGATGGAACAAAACCAAATGAGAAAAATTTTATATAAAAATTAGAACTCACCTTTACAAAAGCGAACATTAACTAATGTTTTACTAATGTTATAACCCAACAAAATAGCATGATTAATGTTATAAATCTTGGCTAAACTACAGAATCATGGGATAATTCCAGTCCTTTTCCTTGCTTTCCTTACAGTTTAAGTTAAGGTTACTAGAAAATCACGGTGAATAATAATTAATATTAACAGTAGGATGGGAATTGGCCCCTGATTCTGCAGTTTTGCCTAAATCTTAATCCTGCTATACAATCTTAAACTTAAATATTTACAAGAAATATCTATGTAATGTACCTAGATTGTTATTAAATAAAATAAAATGTAATTCAATACAATAACGATTTTCAAATAAGTTCTTCCAAAAAGCGTATGAAAAGCAATTACGTACTTACTTCCAAAAGCTGCATACAAAATTATGCATAAATTTTCTTTAGGTAAACGGCTTTTAAATTTTTATTTTGTCTTCATTTTTCCATTTCCTTTTATAGTGTTTTTTAAATTTTTTTCTTCAAGAAGCATATTCAATGAATTTATTCTCATAAAACTATAACTGCTGAGTCAAATTTAGATTTTTAAATCATTGCATCAGTAGGAGCTATGGACGTATGGAGGAAATATTGTAGTATGCTTTATTATAATGATAATCAGATGCAGGAGAAAATTAACAGGAATTCCATAGTGCTTAAACCTATGATCCTTTGAGCCGAAGTAGAAAAAGCAATCCAAATTAAAAAAAAACAACAACTAGCAGTAACGAGCCTTCAACAGAAAATCTAAAGGCAATGGTGTAAATGGGAATTAACGCATTATTTACAACTAGTGAAGCACACGAGCTACGCTTCGGTGGAAAAGGATGCTACATGTCACAATCAAAAATACACAACCTTATCAATTATACATACCTACAAAAATGTTGATAGATGAACCGTTTTCACCCGCACTCCACCGCCCACTCTCTCTTCTGACTTTACTCTTTGTTTTGCGATTACACGATTTAGTTAAATTAAATATAATTCAATTTTACTTTACTTTTTCGTACTTTTTTGAAAATAAAAACCGGCCTACGATCTAAGTCTAAAAATTGGCAACATTTTAAGCTATCATACAATTTAATCGGTCCAGTATCTTCGGAAGAGATAACGAACAAAGATACATAGATACATACAAAGAAAGAGACCACCGATTATATGGTATTGATATGTAAGAAAATATGGCTATCTGGCATATTGCCGAATGAATGGTGTCATTCTAAATTTATGCTACTTCTTAAAAAAGGATCACCTCCCTCTTGATTGTGGAAATTACAGAAATATTGGAATAATTTCGCATTCAAGTAAGGTTATGCTACATATAATAAGTAAATGAAACACTAAAGCACTATATTCTGCCTGAAATATCAGAGAAACAAGCCGGTTTTGTACCTGGTAAAAGTACACATAAACAAATTTTGAATATTTGGAAGTTAATTGAAAAGACCCATGAATATAACATTCCCATCTATTTGTGCTTTGTCGACTACTCCAAAACATTCGACCACATTCTATGTGGTATTGCTTAATACCAATAATATTTACGAACGATTGTAGGAAGCACTTTATTCTTCTTAGCTACAGCAATTAGATATATACAGTTTACATGCTGAGTCATCAAGTTCGCTCAGCTATCACATTGCAACTGTCTCCATAGACGCATAGGGTATACGATATCCACTTTCCTTAGATTATCTTTGTATAAAAAACAAAAGGAAACATTAGGATAACGTATTACAAACAAAATTAAGAAATAATCTTACTTAATCTAATATTACATTTATAATGTCAATGAACTACAAATAGCGTCGTTTAGACTTATTTACGCCATGCTACAGAATCTGAGATAATATTTACGGCTCTTTAATAGTACAGTATCTAGCACTGGCAGCGCTAGTGTTCCACGCCGGGGACTCAATCTGTCACGTGATCGTGGCAAATCGCTGCGGAAAATCAAAACGTAAACCAGACGTAAACAAACCCCCACCCTGCCACCAACTAACCCGACGCGGAACATTTGCACCGCGACTGGCAAACTACGGTACTACTACAGAGCTGCAAATATTACCGCATGTTTTGGTGAGCGGCCTGCATGAGGATCGGTCTCCCTACCTCTTACTTCATGTTTACTACGCGACCTGACCTGGTCTTGTACAGGGTGGATTTTTTTCATTGATATTATAGGCTACATAGTAACGGGTAAGAGATACAAACAAAATAGTATGCGTGTCTCGTCCTCTTTTTTAGTGTTTAGTTTAATTGCGCAATCAGATCTACGCTAACTAGATTGGTTTAGGAAATACAGGGTGATTCTCAAAATCTGCTGTTTTCTGTAATCTCTGGTAACTTCTTAATTAGCTGAGCTAAAAAAATTGTAAATACATAAAACATGCAAATTTTTACGTAGAATCCAGTGGCGTACTTGAAAACATTATACGGGTTTTCATTTTTGAGATATTTTGAAAATTAGCATTTTTTTAATGAGACACCCTATATCTTGGTAGCTCTTAAAATTAAAAAAATTATAGTTTTCAAAATATCTCAAAAATTAAAACCCTTATAATTTTTTCCAGTACGCCATTGGATTCTACGTAAAAAGTCGCATGTTTTTTGTATTTACAATTTTGTTGTAACTCCGCTAATTAAAAAGTTACCAGAGATTACAGAAAACAGCAGATTTTGAGAATCACCCTGTATTTCCTAAACAAATCTAGTTAGCGTAGATCTGATTACGCCATTAAACTAACCACTAAAAAAGAGGACGAGACATGTACACTAGTTTTTTTGTATCTCTTACCCTTTTGTATGTATCCTATAATATCAACGAAAAAACCACCCGGTACAGTTCATTATCTTCTAAAACTGATTTTAGTAACTGTTCCGAAAACGTTTCTTTATTGCGCACATCACTATAGTTTACACTGGAATAGCGCAAATTCTGATTGCACGGTTCACTCCGGATTGATCTCCATCGCGTATTTATTTCATTGCTTCTCTCAGTTTCACTCTGTTGATCATTTGTACCAGACCCTGTTTCTTCACCGGAAAATGTACTGCTTGTGTGCTGATCTTCTGTTGGTAGTGGTATTCTCTGGCTATCTTGTATGCTCTTAGTTCACTTTCCTTCTTCGTTACCTTTCCTGGTCTCTTCATAACTGTGATCCAAACTGTTTGATTATTTTGTTGTTCAGAAAGTGTTCTTGTTCGATATTTCTTATCGCGGTTGCGTTTTGTTCTTTCTCTGATCCTTCCATCTCTTCTTTTTGACGATTCGAAGTTTGTTATCTGCGGTTTGACTTGGGTAGGTAACACTGGAATCATGAATTTTAACTTATTGCCCATTAATAGTTCAGCTGGAGAGAATCGATATCCCAAAAGTGTAATTCAGTATGATAGGAGCCCTAGGTTGACATCTTCACATTTGTTTAAAATTTGTTTGAAAACTTGAACACTTCGTTCTGCTTGTCCATTTGCTTGTGGAAAATGTGGACTACTCTCGGTAGTTTTGAATCCACATGCTTCTGCAAAGTTCTTGTAGACTGCATTCGCAAACTGTGGACTGTTGTCTGATCTCACTGCAAGTGAATTGCCATGGCGTGCGAAGATTACTTGCATCTTTGTAATAACCTATTTAGCGTCTAGTCCTAGTAGTTGTTCTGCTTCAATGAACTTTGGTAAGTAATGCTTTATTACAAGATAGTGTTTATTTTAATATTCACAAATGTCTACTGCTATCATTGACCAAAATAATTTAAATAAAGGGTTTGTCATTAACGGCTCATGACGCTTTACATGGTTTTCCGCCCACTCATAACAGTAGTTTTCAATGTTCTTGCCCATATCAAGTCAGTAAACTGTTTTTGTAGCCAACCTTTTGCAGTTTGTAACGCCTAAATGACCGGAATGTAATTTCTGTTACATTTTTTTATATTGTAAAGTTCGCTGTATTAATATGCGATGTTTTTTTAGTACAAGTCCTTTATGGTATATCAACTCGTGTCTGTCATTATCCCTGTTGCGTGACAGAATACTTGGTTGTAGGTCGTTTGTCACAAAATGTGACGCAAGATGTTCTGTGCTGAAGTTTTGGACTTGTTTTTGTATGTGTGTACAATCGTTTATTGTAGCCGCGTAAGAAATTAAATGCATCAAAATAGCGTGTGTGTGTGTTTGATTTCTAATTCGAGCCGTCTACCACTTTACAACGGGTAGTTGTAGAGTGCTGAACGCAACAATAAGCTTCTTCTTGCTGATCTCCCTAAACGAGCTCAGTGTCAGAACAGAATAGTTCACGAATTGGCATGATATCTCGACTGCCTTGGGTACGTATTTCCCTACATAGTTAAACATTTCCAAGAATCGCCTGACTTCTCCTAATTCCTTTAAAGTTGATAGTGATCAAATTGCTTGAACTTCTTGTGAATAGGAACGAACTCTGTGCTAGTCAATTATATGTCCAAGGAATTCTACACTGCCTGTACCTGTACCTACTGAAAATACATTTTGATCTGTTCAAAGACACATGACATTCCTGTAAGCATTGCAATATTTTTTGCAGTCGTAGATCATGTTCGTGTTGGTCTTTCACGAAAACTAATAGGGGAAAGGTGCCATGAATGGGACATATTATTTTCGCGTCAAATTGTTTTAGAACGTTTTAATTGCCGTTATCAAAATGTAGGCGCTACCACTGTTACAAGAATGCGTGACGCGCGAACATTTGGAGTCACGCGGAGGGTAAGAAAAACTTGAAGAGAGATGCTGCTGATAGTCCGATAAGAGTCCAGGTGTAAAGCAGACTTTCCATCCGCACCCCTCTTAAGAGTTGCCTTGTAAAACGACGTGAAAGGTGATTCCGCATCATATAAAAGAGCAGATCTAACCCGTTCCTTTCAGAATCCAGACCAGAATCCGAACCCCAGGCCCAAAGGGGCTTCACCAGTTCAGATATCTGCCCGTTAAGACCAGACACCTGTCCCAGAACTACCTGACCTTTCCAGTCCGTGCAAGTTCGATTCCTAGCTCCTAACTGAGAATTTGAACTGCCTGAGCCATCCCTACCTGACCAGAAATCTCCCTTGCCCCGATTAGTAAAACTGTTGAAGTAATCCTGTTCATAACCTACCCTGTCCTGGTAATCCTCCAGCGCAATGGAAGATCTTGCCGCTTAGAATTAACCACCCTATCCTGGTAATACTCCAGCGTAATGGAATATCTTGCTGCTTAGACTTGACCAAGATACTCGTACCTGTCAAGTGGCCGGTAAAACCACCCTGCTAACAAATAATTTCTACCGACAGTTCGACGCCAAGATCCACCAGCCCGAGGTTCAAAGCGGCCTAAATTCAGCTTAATTCGCAAGGCGTGAGCTTGCTTCATATTTGAATTGTAAAACGAGGGCCCACCGCGGCCGCTCAAATTTTGCTGGCGTTCGTTTAATAAGCGCTAGTCCAGCAATGCCATCCTCCGGCTCTGAAATTTCTGAATTCATTTAGCTAGCATGACGAGCGTCCTCGTTTGCTCGCCCTGGGGTTGCTGATAACTGCCTCAGAATCATGTTAGCTTTTGTCTAATCAAGCCCAAAATCTGGAAAAGCCCGGGACCGACCGACGAGCGAAAGCAAAATTATTTAATTTTGGTCTGTTTATAGCTTTTCGGATCACAGGACGGAGGTATATTCCCTATCCGCCACTGCAAAACGTCGCCCTTCAACCCTATGCTCCGGCCGTACCGCAGCGGACCCAGGAAGATTTTACTTTATTTTTTTAAATAATTTTAAAACCTATTCATTTGTAAATTTAGTTAAACAAAATAAAAAAACCTGTATAAGCTTGACTCCAATCTCTCTTACTTCTGCAGTTGAAAACCTTGGACCAGAGCTACCCGCGAGGATAAAAAACGTAATCAGAATTTAATCTTGAGCATAAAAGTAAAATTGCTAAAATTACGAAGCGTTATAACCTCGACTATCAAGAAAGCAGACAGTAATAAAAATAAACGCCTTTGAAATGTGGGGCAAGAGGATATTGCAATTAACTTCGACACTGGACAGCACACCGAACAAATGGCCCTATACTAGAAGAGCTTCGTATAACGAAACGGATTTTCACCCAAATGAGACAACAGGATCTTACATACGTCGACCACTTCCGAAAACAAGGTACATTAGAAAACCTCATAGTTTATGGAAGAATGGAAGGTCACCCGTCCAGAGAAAGGTCCTCAGTACGATGGGTAGATCAGACTAGGCGTCTAATTCATATACGCTTATCCGATGCAGTAAAACATGTCCAGAATAGAGAACGTTGGAAACAACTTATAATCAAATAGAGTAATATACTTCATAATGTCACTACGCCCTTTAAGGGTTAAGGATAGAGAAGGAGAATTTCAAGTTTCAATCGTCGTATTATAACAAGTGGGTAGCGGGTGGACACCCTTGTGTGACCCCGGCACAACGTAAGTCCATTTCAGAGACGCGACCCTGCCCATGCGCGAGCCACGACTCTCTTCCACTCCAAATACCGGCAGAGAAGCGTGCCCTAATCCCAATCCTTCATCAAACCTATATTATCCCTATATCTACCCCTTTGAGGAAAGTAACGGGAACCTACCTCAAATATCCCATTTTTTTCCCAAGAGAATCACATGATTTCACTTAAAGTTAAAAATACCAGAAGTAAAATACATCCCCCAATCGGATCTCCGGGGGGATGACTTTGAGAAGAAAATCTAGCATTATTGGGACATGGAATGTCCGCGGCCTTCTGCAAGTGGGAAAGCTGCATCTATTAGAAAAAGAACTTGAACGCTACAGCATTGCCATTACGGGAATATCTGAAACGCACTGGAAAGGAAGTGGACACCTTAGGACAATGAATGGCAACACGGTCCTCTTCTCGGGCAATGATACACAAAGTAAAAATGGTGTGGCTATAATACCAACAGCAGTTTTGAGCCAGTATCTGCTATCGTACAACACCGTAAACGATAGAATTATAACAGCCAAACTACACTCTACAACAATGAATATCAATATGGTGCAAGTCTACGCTCCAACATCTGACGCTAGCGATGAAGAGATAGATCAGTTCTATGGGGAACTGGAAGAAACCCTGCAATGTATTCCAAATACAGAGATAACACTAGTGTTGGGGGATTTTAATGACAAGGTTCGTAATACTTTGGATGACGACCATATTAGAAACGTAGTAGGAAAATATGGCCTTGACGAGAGAAATGTACGAGAAAATCTGATAAATTTCTGCACAGAGAACAGTTTGACCATGGTAAATACGACCTTTCAGCAGCACCCTCGCAGATTATACACCTGGGTATCTGCAGATGGAAGATACAGAAATCAAATATATCCTGATTAATACCCGCTGGAGAACTGCAATAAATATCTGTAAAAATTATTCAGGGGCTGAATGTGGAAGCGACCACCGACTTCTGGCAGCTCGGCTAAAACTTAAATTAAAGGTAGGTACCCCTAAGGAAAACGACCGCACAAAAGATATTTCTCAGCGCCCCTAGCCAGCAACAGCAAACACTCTCAGCAAACCAAGTATGGGAAGAAACTAAATCCATTCTATCAAAGTTGATGAAGGAACAACCGAAGAAAGCAACCGTTACCCCAAGACTACACTGGATGACAAATGAAACATTGAAATTGGTAGAGGAAAGACGTCAACTTAAATATTTAGGTGGTAACACTGAAGAAAAACAAGATCGATATAGGCACCTTAACCAACAAATACAAAGAGCTTGTCACAGCGACAAAAATAAATACCTCCAACAAATATGTACAGAGGCACAGAGCCATGCAGATCAAAACAACACTAAGGATCTCTACAGATTCGTACGCAAAATTAATAAGCAGTATACACCGCGAGCATGGGTTATTCAAAACGAATCAGGAGAAAAGGTCACAAATATAAATGAAAATTACTTACATGGAAGAACTATTGTGAACGCATGCAACAACCATCAAATTCAAAGAAAACATAGAATAATTAAAATTCAATGTATTGAGGTTAAAACCCCAAAATTACTACGTACAATGATCACAGCCGACTTAATTACTGAATCCTAAGTCCTACACGACGTCATGGTGTTTTACAAACTGCTAAATATTACATTCAGTAATCTTAATTTCACTATTTACAGGATTCTGAATTCGTGAAATGATAATGACTATTTTGCCGTTATGAACGCTATAAAAGGTCTTTCAAATCTGCGTCGCTTTAATTTGCTTCCGCGACGCTATTTCGCTTATCGAAAATAATGGGCGTCTACATTAATATAAATTTTACACAGTACCTTTTTAAGACCCTCGCTGCGGCTTGTGTTGCTTGATGTTCCTTCCGGAATCGCGCTTAGACGTATGGCTGCAGTGCTGCAGAAACCGGAAGAAATATCGTTAGCAGGGAATGGCAAGCGATGCTACAGTGCGAGAACTTGGACTACGTGTCTGGTCCCTTGTGCAGGAAAATCCGTGATTGCCGTTAGATATACGAAACTCCGGTACGCACTCTTATTAAGCGAGTTAAATCGATCGGTTCCTTAAATTAAATCCCGCACAGCGGATTGAAAAGATATCTTCGGAAACTAGAACCGTCGTGTTAAAAACACGTTAAGACACTCGGCACCAAGTACACAACTTGCTTGCATGCGGCAACTGAAGGAATCCTCCGTAGAAAACTATGAGCGACCTTTTTAAAAGATCTGAAAGCCGATTGTGGCGGGAAATAATGAGATGTTTGCGACCATTGGTTGAAAGTGGGTTAGGCGTTTAATTAGGCGATTTCATCGACTGAGGCCCTTTAGGAGAGATATCATGACTGTTTTTTGTTAGAAGGAATTTACTGCTGAACACTTGTTAGTTTTATTGCTCATATATATATATCAATCTTGAAATGACTTCTATGACTTTTTAATACGCCAACGGGTGTTTTGATTGACATCTCAAAATTATCTGCTCAACGTGTGTGTTCTGTCTCATATCTTAATATTGAAGTGACGTTTACTGCCTTTTAAATACCCTAACAAACGTTTTGACTGAATTGTGAGGCAACAACTGGTCGTTTGGGACTTAATGCACTGTAGCTGGACTTATCAAGGCAGCTAGGTTGCACACCAGTGCGCCTGTCTGTGTGAGTAACTTATGACTCAGCAACTGATTGAACACCTGGCTAATGGAAGTTTGGGGAAATTCTGGCTACTGTGTGAAATTTATGTAACATAATTTACAGGCGCAGGTCAGTCCTACCTTGACTGTTGAAGAATCTGTAGCCTGTACTCCTCGACTATGAAGCCCATTCTGGACATTCAAGACGGCCGAAAAGATTTTCACCTCGAAGGAATTGGCTGCCTATGACGATACTACAATATTTCATTATATCTTTAAAGCAACATTTTTATTTCGATGCGCTACCTCAACATTCACACTAACAGGCCCACTGATTAATGAATATAAATTAAGTGCCGCCCATCTTCCATTTTGAGGCAAATTGAAATAATACAAGGGGCAGATCAGGTAACGCACGTCATCAATGGCGTAATTGAAGCTGATAAATCTTACCAACTTCACAGAAGTAACCAAATAGCTTTTCAATACGAAATAGGTTTCAAATGAGAAATTCTCAATGAATGAGTAAAAATGCATCAGTGCGAATGATCAATGTCAAAAATCCTTTTTCCTGGGGTGTACGCTTGACAAATGTGGAGAGCAGTGGCACGACGGGAGATGTACAGGGAGTGCAGAATAATTTTTATGGATAGTCTCCACGGTAGGTACTACTGTAATAAATGTCTCCAGGACGTTTTGATTTCCTTCAGATTCTATGAGAGCATAGCGGATCTGCGCTAGTTCTATCAAATCTCAAACAAGCTGAACGTGCCACTATACGTCGACGCCGGATTAGTCATCGCAATGAAGAAAATCACTATTCACGAATTCCTGAACCGACCCAAAGTGGAAGTCAAAATAACAACTGAGCCGGTCAGGTGTTTTTTGAATGTGCTCATTGAATAACAATTATTTTTGAATTAATTTTTATGTTTTTTCGATTTTTAAAAGATGCTCTTAAACGAAATGGCGAGTATTGTACATTGCTGGAAAGTTCTTTTACAGTAGTTTTCAATTTATAACTACATTTGTTTTGCATCTCTTGATTGATTTTTAGTGATATTGCAAAATTCACAGCATACTTCTGGTAGATAAATATTTTTAGTTAAAAAAAAAAAGTTCCACAATTTTAGTTTAAGCATGTTAGGTACCGTAAAGCAGTTTTAGCGTTGATTTCAAATACCTAAAACTATGCAGAGTGTTCTGTTTAAAAACCAAAGTGGTATGTTACTATGCAACAATAGATAATGATTTAAATTAACTTATGACAACTTGCAGGCTGTGTACTGGTTTTTTTTATCCCTATTATTAACAAAGTTACGAGGCGGCTAGTGATGTACATATACTTTGTATATAGCAAACAACTAAAAATGATTTATTTTCCTTTAGTACCTTTTCTTTTTCGGGTTGGTTTAGAAAATATGGCAGCTGTAAGACTATTTTTTCCTAGTTTGTTAATCAGTGGAGTACCTAATAGTTATTTATGGTACAAGTGTGTTACATTACAAATAATCTACGAGAGAAAAGTTGCCCTTTGTGTGACGTGAATATCTAATTATTAATTTTATATTTAAAGTTTTATAAAAAAACTAGTAAACCAGTAAGCACAAATTCCAAATATTCAAAGCGCATTTATAGATACCACATAATATGTGTAACATACATTCATCCAAGAAATGAAACGGCGAGGAACAAAAACGCACTTCATCTTGAATTTAATTCACTAAAACCAAGCAAAGAATCATCTAAATAAAACTTAATACAATTTATACTACGGAATAATGTGTTTCATTACAAATTTAAACAAATTAGGAGAAAAAGAAAGACTAAATAACTGAACATTAATCAAGCAATCAACCAAATAGCAATTGCATTTAAACATAAAAACAAATAAGTTTTCTAATACCTACATGAAATTAATTCTAACAATATCAACTTCACATGAAAGTAAGCAATTTAAAAAATATATATTCTTTCAATACTTCTTCATACAAAATTATATTATAGGAAATGTACAACTTTAATATGACAACCTAAGAATTCTCAAATTCGGAAACCACATTACTAACTAAAGGCTGTAGCATAAATACAAATACCGTTAAATAGAAGCCACATTTAACTCAAATAGGAGAGGAAACTGAAATAAAATGCATTCCATCTTAAATACTTTTATCCCTAAAAACAAATAATTTAACTGCAAACCAAAACCTAATAAAAAAATATTTATATTACAGATTATTTTGCTCTACTACTCGATTGAACAAATAAGAAAAATACAAAAACTAACTAAAAATTGATTCAGACACAAACTCATATGAGCTTATGAACTCAAATAAAATGAATCATTTTGCAATTCTGTTATAACAAGTAGCACATAAATTTAGTTGATCTTAGTTTTTGGGAGAAAATCTCGAAGAGGGATAGCAAATTAAATTACAACACCTTTAAAACTAATTTTCAGATTTTTATATCATTTACTTTATCGATCTTTTTTAAATGACAACCTATGTTTTTTTTTTTTCATTTATTTCGGTAGTACGTTTTAATCTATACATAAATATTAACGCGCAATTTTCTGTTACAAAAGCAATACTTGGCACATTATAAAATTCTAAAATGTAAACTGAAGACTACAAAGTACTCAAAATACACCTTTACTTTACTGATCTATTAAACGAGGGAAAAAAATTATAATTAGATATCTGCCATCTTCCATAAACCAACCCACTTAAAATTATGTATTATAAATACTTTCTGATACTACACATACAATTGTATAAATAAAAAACTGCATACAAAGGAAAATCTAAGCTTTTCCTTCTTTGGTGTTTAATAATACATCGTCTACTATAAAAAATATATTTCACATCTGTCTTTATTTATGAAAACAAGTGAAAAAATTAAAATAATCTCTTTTAGTTCTTCGTTACAGTGTCCTCATGCCAACAATCGACTGATAAATGAAAAACTAAAAATCCAACTTTTTTGAGTTTTGGCATAACTTGAAATAGGTTCAATTTCATTTTTCATTATCGTTCAGCAACTTTGCACCATTTTTACTCATATTATATCTCATAACGTTTTTAAATCCCTAATGGTGAGCCTAACAATAGAATAACTTAGTAAAAAATAATTAAATACTTTATTATTATGATCTGTATTTTTTACAACAAAATAAACAATTACCTATCCTATGTTTAATCATTATAAGGTTGGTTGACATATATTAACATTCTTTTCCTCTGCTCCTAAACAAGATTTTCTGTGGCAAAAGTATTTTTACTTACAGTTACATATTTACAAATCATTACATCTACTAGCTGAAACCCGCGGCATATGCCGCATTTAAAATGTAGGACGAATTTAATAACTTTTGTTGCACTAAAGAAAGTTTTAAAAGCACGCTAGAGAATGGCAATAAGGAAAAGTTCCAAAAAATATATTTTCAAATGGAAAGTTTCTGGAAAGGAAACGCTCGCCTCTGGAAAGCGTTTTATGGACATTCTTGGATAGCCTCCAGGCAACTGTCTTTCATATTGGATACTGCCAATACTGCTGAATTGAATAGTGTCTTCTTTTTCTGTTCATTATTAAATGGTAAATGGTACAGTACACGCAAGCATGAAAGATAAGCGATACAATGTTCAGGTAAGAGACATTTTAGCTTAAAAAGTATAATTATTTAAAATACTGATTTCTGCTTCAGACGGATTCTAAGCAGTAACGAATACTAAGTATATATTTTTACTTTGTAGATCTTCCTCGATGAAGACAAAAACATAACCTCAACTTCTTGCACATGTCCTCGTGGACAAGTTTCATGTCATCATGTTACTGCACTGGCACTATTTGCCCATTACAATACATCAGTTACAGACCAGTCATGTAGCTGGTCAGTGCCTAAACAATCCAAAGCACTTGATGAAAACGTGAGAACAATCGATGAATTGTTTTTGCCGTCTAAGCAATATCGAGCTTCAAAGAGAAGTGTTACCAAGGAAGAGATCGAAACGCTTAGAGAAAAATTTGATTCGTTTGGAGAGGTGGTAGGATTCAGTTGGCTTCTAGCACCTAGACTTACTGCACAGGAAGATATTATTGTTCCGCAGATTAGCTATATAATTTTCTTCGCAGAATATCAAAATATATCTGAAAAAATTAGTTATTTTGAACAAAAAGTGAATGTTTCTCCTAATCAATAACTATATTTGAGTAAACCATAGGGCAGTAAAAAAATCCCTTGTGCTTAATTATTCGCAGGTTTCGTTTAACAGCCAGTTCGTTCGGTACGGTGCTAGCAGCTTGCAAAAGAAATCGGTACCCTGCATCGCTTTTCAAAAAACTACCAGGTTTGCTTTGCAAAATATTTTTCACATTTTTTCATCAAGTTCTCTTATTATGCAGGCACATATAACTTAGATGGAGTATAGGCAATTCGGTGGGGGCGAGAACATGAAAATAATGCAATAGAAGCATTTGGGGCAGCAACTGGACTTCCTGTGACATCTGCTGGACTATGGCTCCATCAGTGTGGATACCTTGGGGCCACCCCAGATGGCCTTGTAGACGAAGAAGAGCTTGTGGAAGTTAAATATCCATTTAAATATCGCAATTCCAACTTGATGGAATCATTGCACATGATAAAGGCTATATTTGTTCTTACGATAAGGTACTGCAACAGTTTGTGGTAAATGAAAACCATGAATATTTACACCAAATACATAAAAAGAAATAGTATCTAGTTATCTCGACTCCTCAAGTCATAGCAATAATTCCAGTTACAAAAAAAGGGAATGGGCATAAAATATAGAAATTTTGAAGAATTTTTATCATACAAAATGCCTTTCATCTCTAGTGAATGTCGAAATTAAATAAATGTGTAACTATGTTGTGAGTAAAATAGCATACATACCTCGTGAGAAGGCTTATTCCAACTTCGCGCTTTTAGCTGACCTCCCCTATATGGAGCTCATCCCAGCGCGGGAAGCAATCACGGAAACAAACTGTGCACATCATCATATATTTAGTTATTAATTTAAAGTTACTGTTTGATGACGTGCACCGTTTGGTTCCGTGATTTACCTATAGTTAATCATATTTATTGTAACTATAGGTAAATCACGGAATCAAACGGTAACTTTAAATTAATAACAAAATATTTGATGACGTTCACCGTTTGTTTCCGTGATATTGCTGTACTATTAATAAGAAATTTTTTATTAGATAGCAGTTAGAGCAATATTTTTGTAAATACTTTTATTTATTAAGTTAAGTTCTGTAATTAACAAAACGAATATTTGAGTAAACATAAACTAACATATAGTAATGTACAACTATACAATAATAAAAAAATGTCTTATTTAAATAAATAAGCAGTTGTTAATTAACACTCTTATTTCTATTTTTACTGTTCGCCTTCAAAATATGTTTCAACTTCCTTTATTGGTGGAAATTGGTTAGTGCGCCACACACTTTCCAGATTTTGGTTGCCGAGTTCATTAAATTTTGGGGTATTAGATTTAGTATTTTGTATGCCTTAATACGACGAATTGCTCTTTCCGCATGAATTCTAGCACGAGCAATATTTTTGGTTTGTATTACCCGAGAAGGAGTAAACTGTGGTTGGCACAAAAATGGTGGAATATTTAGAGAAACACCTGCCGCTAAAATGTCGCCAATGAGAAATCCCTTATCTGCAATTATCAAATCTCCTGGTTCAAAAATAGTAAGTACTCCACAGTTCTGCACAATTTTCTTATCAGAAGTGGAACCAGGATACAATAAACTCAAGTAAATCACAACTCCATTTGGTGCAACTCCCACAAGACCTTTTAAAGTGTTACGGTGCTTGTAATGGCTATGTCGCTTTTTGCTTTTCAAGCAAACATGAAATTTCAGAAAAAATTTCGGTGCGATCTAATACCATTCTTGTAATCGGAAAGAAAGCAAAACAATTAGGTAAACATGCTTGATTATCTTTAACAGATGGTACAGATGACATTAAACTGGAAAATATTACTTCGCGTAACAAATTTAACCAAGTTAAAAAAATATTAGTAACTGTTGCCTACAGTTAAAGCGCTGAGCTAAATCTTTATGTGGGGGATTCTGGCGCAGATTATATAACGTTAAAAATAATTGATCGATGGCAGAAATACGTTCCACGTTCCATTCTAAATAATAATTTTTATCAATATTTTCCAACAAATTGAAAAGCGATAAAAAAATTTCTTTGTTGGGTAGTCCAGTATATAAGACAAAGTTAGTAATTAATAATAAGTACATAAGAATGCTATAAATTTTAAGAAAAAATGCTCATTCTATTTATGGTAGTTTCTACACTTGAGCCAAGTTACGAAGGCAAGCGACGTAAACAAAGATTCTGACAGTTCCCGGTGCATGCTAAACCAGTTTCACACCGGTGCGCATTTTACATAAACTTCCGTCGCATGTTGCCGTAAAAGAAATTACCGCACAACAAAATAACGCTCATTCCTCCTCTAGGTTAACGACGCGTATAAACGGTGTTCAACTTTCTATTCGAAAGGTCCAACCGCAGAACGCCTTTCTATCACGTGATATTCACCGACTAATTGCGTTTGTTTACTTGGCTTGCCTTCGTATCTTACCTCAAGTGTAATGATTATTACACACAACTGTTACATGACTGATATCATCCAATGACAACCATGCATTTTTTGAAAATCAACCAATCCCGAACTGATTACTTGATAAGCTTCCCTAGTGCTAATTATCAACCCCGTAGATGGTGGCATAATTAGAAATAGAAATGCAAGAAACACGCAATTTGAGTTTGTTGGCATTATTAGATCAATTTTAAATCATAATTCGTATATGTGTTTTGTGTAATAATCTTCAAAATATAAACGCGGGGGACACAGTTACATATAATTTTGCCCGTGCCAAGAGTGATCGTGCTGGTTGAAAACTGCCCTCGGAACAGTTTTCATTGCAACCAGCACTCGACCCTTGCCGTGTGCAAAATTATAGGTAAGTATGTCTCGCCCTTGTTATATTACTATTGATATTACTTGTCGCTTCGCTCGTAGAACATATACGACTGTTAAAAATTAAAAAAAATTCCACAACCGAGAATAGAAATTAGTTTCTAGGTTACAAAAATTGTGACAGAAAGAACACATTTTCTCTATACGGAGGAAATGGGCAATATGAAAATGTCTGTTGTCATGGTATTCATAAAATAACACAATCGGCAATTAGAGTAACAGCCAAGGAGGAGCGTGTAACAGGAAATATGGTGAAAGTAGGATACCAGTAATGTCATCAGAAAATACTATAAATAATCGGACTCGGTAAATGGTAACATAAAATAAATAACTCCCTTCGGCGATTTCATGTTACGTATTCAGTCTCTTGCAACATTTGTCTGCCCTGGGCCCAAGTGGTTTTGGATTTCCTCGTGGTTTCAGTTGGTCAAACTGAGCTGGCACGAATACTGGCTCAACTTTCGGTTCTTCTGGTCCAGGAAGCCCCTCAACAAAAATTAATATTAGAACTGCAGCACTGTATTTATTTTAATTCGTACCTGGGTTACAAAATGGTGCAATGTCATTAAAATATTGCAATTATCTTCCTCACAATTGGGCCCAACGGAGTTGAAACCAGATTATTCACAAGCCATCCTGGACGCAGTACATTTTGTCAAAGAACACAAGGGCTCTGCCAAAATTCTGGACGCACTAATTTCTCTGCTTTGACATCTACAGCCCACAGCAGTTTTCAATTGTCTCCCATGTTTATTGAAAGGCAAACTACCGTTCACACTGGCGAACAAATTGCCCATAAAATGCAAGAATTCTGGAGTGTATGTAGCCCGGCTCTCCATTTTGATGGCCCCATCTTGGGCAGCGTATTCTAAACAACTTTCGGTTCTTCTGCTTCAGGAAGCGCCTAAACAAAAATTAATATTAGAACTGCAGCACTGTATTTATTTTAATTCGTACCTGGGTTACAAAATGGTGCAATGTCATTAAAATATTGCAATTATCTTCCTCACAATTGGAATCAACGGAGTGCTTTGGTAGCCATGACAGTTTCACTTGGCAGGAGGGAGATTTCGTACCGTGAAACCATATATATAATACACATATATTGCTAGTAGGGCCTGGAAACGTCAGAAAACATTACGGCGCCGACATAGTCTCACTTAGAGTATAACGCGTCTCGTGCGCATGCGTGAGAATTCGAACTCCGCCTTTAGAAGCGAATTTTAAACTTGACCACTTCCCCATTGGCCGGACGACGCCGCCGCGCTTGCACACAGCTCATCATTATACATTGAAGAGTTGGTTGTCTGTCTCACTTCCTTGGCCAGTTTCCCACTCATAGCCGCTAGCAATATAGTAAGTATTAGATATATGCGTGAAACAAACCGATCGGCATCGGCACCACCCGGGTCAGAATATGCAGGGTTGCCAGGCTGAATGCATGCGCGTTTTCACGTGTTACGTCCTAACGATTAAAAATTTTTGTCTACCAATTCCGCTTTGCCTGGCTGATCTCCTAATTTATTTTTGAGAGTTTCGTCTAATAAATGAGAATGAAAATGTACCAGAAATATTTTAAAAATATACTTTTGCAGAAACGGTTTCAGAATGTACCAGATTCGTAGAATTGTACCAGGTCTGGCAACGCTGCTAATATCAAGACCACGCCCAAAATTGTAACTGCTCATAGACCAGGAGTTGAAATGTTTGACCTTGGGAAGTGTTCTGCTTTATTATAGAGTTATGATTATGATTATGATTCTCCTTTGCTATACGACCACATGTATTCTACCAACATTTTTTATCTATTAATTTGCATCCACAAACAGCCACATCAGAGATTTTCTCCTACATGAGTCCTGATATGTTTAACTAAATACTGTTTTTGTGCTGCTCTGAATTCACAAACACTGCAACTGTACGGTTTTTCTCAAGTGTGAATCCTTATATGTTTAACTAAATCACTTTTCTGTACTGCTCTAAATTCACACACGGAGCAACTATATGGTTTTTCTCCTGTATGAGACCTGATATGTGTACCTAAATCACTTTTTTTGTTGCTTTGTATTTACATACAGAGCAACTGTATGGTTTTTCTCCTGTATGAGTTCTGATATGTCTAACTAAATCACTTTTCTGTACTGCTCTAAATTCACAAACGGAGCAACTATATGGTTTCTCTCCTGTATGAGACCTCATATGTGTACCTAAATCACTTGTTTTTTTTTGCTTTGTATTTACATACCGAGCAACTGTATGGTTTTTCTCCTTATGAATTCTCATATGTTGAACTAAATGATGTTTCCGTGTTGCTTTGTATTCACATACAGAGCAACTGTATGGTTTTTCACCTGTATGAGTTCTGATATGTCTAACTAAATCTTTTTTTTGTGTTGCTCTGTATTCACATACCAAGCAACTGTATGGTTTTTCTCCTGTATGAGTTCTCATATGATCAACTAAATAACTCCTCTGTGCTGCTCTGAATTCACAAACACTGCAACTGTACGGTTTTTCTCCAGTATGAGTTGTCATATGTTTAACTAAATCACTTTTCTGTGCTGCTCTAAATTCACAAACGGAGCAACTATATGGTTTCTCTCCTGTATGAGACCTCATATGTCTAACTAAATGAATTTTCATTGTTGCTTTATAGCCACATACAAAACAAATGTATGGTTTTTCTCCTGTATGAGTTCTCATATGTTTAACTAAAAGACTTTTTTGTGAAGCTTTGTAGTTACACACAGAGCAACTGTGTGGTTTTTCTCCTGTATGAATCCTCATATGTTTAACTACATAACTTTTTCGTGTTGCTTTGTATTCACATACAGAGCAACTGTGTGGTTTTTCTCCTGTATGAGTTTTCATATGTTGAACCAATTCACGTTTTTGTGCTGCTCTGTATTGGCATACAGAGCAACTATGTGGTTTTTCTCCTGTATGAATCCTCATATGTTTAACTAAATAACTTTTTCGTGTTGCTTTGTATTCACATACAGAGCAACTGTGTGGTTTTTCTTTTCTATGAGACCTGATATGTGTAACTAAACTAATTTTGCTTCTAGTTCTGTATTCACATGCAGAACAACTGTAAGACTTGTCTTCTATACAAGCCACCATAGCGATGTTTATGTTATTTTTGTTAAATGTTTTGTTCTCATAGTTTTCATTTTTTAATGTTATGTCTTCTTCAATATTCATTTCGGTATGAATACCGATTTTATCAATACTTTCGATGACTTCTTGTTTCATGTAAAACTTATCAAAATGTTGACTATTATCCATGTTCTGTGATATACGAGATGCAGTTGCTATCGAACTACAAGGCTTACTCTCAGCAGTTTCTTGTTTAATGTTCATTATGTTTGCTTAAATTTGTCTTAATTATAAGTAAGCCAAAGGAAGTGGAACATCTTCATTCCTATAACAAAAATAGATTGCCATTAAAAATTTTGTGATACAGCAGAATTATGAGTGATTAAGACATGTGTAACATTTTCATAAACAAAGCTGCACAGTATTCCCTCATTAACTGGTTGAACTCATATTCAGTGTTGCATTAGCGGACACAACATCTGAAATCCCATGGTAATTACGGATCATTAAAATATTGGCTTTCCAAATTATTTTACAGCAAAATTCCATTTGATTCTTTTAAAGGTCACTACATGATGATCCAATTGGCACAAGTGGAGTATTCTTTGTAGACTCAATATATATGGTCATGAGTACGGTTAAAAGCATTGCAAAATTAATACATCTCTATAAAGGTTGATAGTGAGGTAGTTATCTCAACATTGTTATTAATAATAGATAGATAGATAAATCTGATAAATGCTTATTTATTTACAAAAAAAGAATCAACAAAGGTGTAGAACGTTAACAAAATAGTTAAATATTCACAGAGTTTAAAATAAACATATTGAAAAATACTTGGCTCTATAAATTAGCACAATTTACCATAAAGCAACTGTCAATTTTTATTTTTTAAACATTATGTGAGAACTAATGAAAAATACATACAATACAAAATATATTTACAAACATAGTAGCGACAATAGATTAATTGGAAAAGAACTGTAGTACTAGCACAGCCGTAAAAGATTCACAACACAGCCAAACCATACCTATCATTATAGAAGTCCCCTATGTTATAGAACGCCTTTTTGATTAAATAGTTCATTATCACAGTTTTAATAAATTAAAGTTTTTGGAACACATCTTGTACATTTCTAAAAAGGTTGCAAAGAAGATTGGTTTTCCAATAAGAATTGGAAAATGTTTATCGGTTTCGGAAAAAATTACAATTTACAAAACAATTGTTTTGTCCCATTTTTATTATTGTAGTACGACACTTTTTTTAGTCCCAAAGTCAATTATTCTTACTTACTTATCCCGACCTCTTCTACCACCACGCAGTGTAGAGGTTTCAACGTCTATGAAATAAACTTCTTACAGTTTTTACGATCTTGTGCTAAATTCTTTGCTTCATTCCAGGTTTTACCCTTTTTCTTCAGGATTTTTGCTATATCTGCACACTACAGAGTTTTTGGTCTTCCCACTGGTTTTTTACCCGCCACTCCCGATTCACTAGTAACTTTTGGTAGTCTGAATTCATCCATACGCCAGAGATGGCCCACCAATCGTAACTGTTTTGTTTCAATTTCTTTCATTAACGAATTTACTTTCAGATTATCCCTTATCGTGTCATTTCGTATTCTGTCCCTCCGTGTTTTCCCTAAAATACATCGTAGGAAGCGCATTTCTGTTGATTGTAGCCTAGATTTCTGTTTCAATGTGAGAGTCCATGATTCTGATCCGTACGTTATTGTGGGTATGAACAAAGTTTTGTACAGTGTTATTTTTGTCTTTTTACTTAGTTCCCTTTTCTTCAATGCACATTTAATTAGTGAGTAATACAGCTTGGTAGCACTCTTAATTCTGGTGTCTATTTCTTCATCAATATGCCCTTCTTCTTGTAGAACACAGCCCAGGTATTTGAAGCTTGTGACCTGTTCAACCGCTTCGTTATCGATTTGGATATTTATTTCCGTGCGCTTTTTTGCTATAACCATCACCTTAGTTTTACTCTAATTTATTTTTAAATTACATGTTTGTAGATGTTTAAGGATTACATTTAAATTGTGTTGTAGATCTATTCCATTCTCAGCCAGTAGGATGTTGAATAGATAGGGGCTGAGCACACCACCCTGTCTGACGCCTGAATTAGTTATGAAATGTTCCGAGTGTGCGTTGTTACTTCTTATGTAGTTTATACATGTTGTATATATACTTTGTAATGCTTGTATCAGCTTCTGATTTACTTCTTTGTTCTCCAAAGCTTGCCATATTTTTTGTCTGTTCACTCTGTCGAAGGCCTGGGATAAATCTATAAAGCAAAGGTACAATTTTCTGTTTTTAGTTGTTAGTTTTTCCGTTATTTGACGTATTGTAAAAATATGGTCCTGCGTCCCTCTGCCAGCCCTAAATCCAGCTTGTAGTTCTGCTATTTGAGTCTCCATATTGTTAGGTAGTCTTTTCTGCAGTATGGCTTCGTACAGTTTTTCTGCTACACATAACAGGGATATGGGTCTGTATTTTGCGCATTCCTTTTTATCACCTTCTAATAAGTACAAACTTAGAAATACTGAACCGTGGATGTGAACCAACTTTTGTCACAACGCGTAGCCAGACCGTGATTAATGTCACTCTGGCCTCTTCAGATATTTCCAATAATATTGTGGGCTGGCAGGTATCACCTGTTGTGTCTATGTCAGACCACAGATGGCTTTGTTTCAAATTATCTGGAACTATAGCTCAACCAAAACAATATCAAAATCCTAGGCGGACTGACAGACTATCTTACAAGACAGATCTGGAAGCTCACCTGGTGAACTCGGTTTTCCCAGAAAAGATTGATCAGGTAGAGGACTTGCAAATCAGTGTGGATAACCTGCAGAACTCGATCCTACAATCTTACGAATCGTCATGCCCCTTGAAAACATCCAAGGCGAGTCGCACAACCTCCTGGTGGTGTTCGAAACTCGACAGGATGAAATCAACATTAGGCAAACTCTTTAACAAAGCAAAAAGAACTAGAATTACTAGTGACTGGGAGGCCTATAAAGACCAAAAACGATTATACAAAAAAGAAATCCGCCAGAGACAGAGGGACTCTTGGAAAACGTTTTGTAGTTCCATAGAGTCCACTGCCTCCGCGGCTCGGTTGAAGAAGATCCTTTCTAAGGATCCAAACCAACAGCCAGGCTGTCTCAGGCGAGGGGATGGTTCTTTTACAACCAAACCCGGAGAGACAGCGGAAGTGCTAATTCAAACACATTTTCCAGGCTGTATTGTCACCCCTGACAATGTATGGCCAAAACCCAATATCCCACCTCCCTCAGAGGAGGATTGGAATGTGGCAAACCAGGTCGTACGGGGTGACAAGGTAACCTGGGCTATAAACTCCTTTCTCCCCTTCAAGTCGCCAGGAGTGGACGGTATCTTTCCAGCCCTACTACAATGGGGACTGGACCTGATGCTTGTTCACCTGGTGCGCATCTACCGGGCATGTATCGCCTTTCGATATATACCGGAGAGCTGGAGAGAAGTGAAGGTAGTTTTTATACCTAAACCAGGGCGTACGGATTATACCCAGGCCAAATCATATCGTCCCATTAGTCTTACATCCTTCTTACTAAAGACGCTTGAGAGACTTTGTGACAGAGAAATACGGGAAAGGGTGCTGGCTTTACACCCATTGCACCCGAACCAACACGCCTATATCTCAGGGAGATCTACTGAATCGGCGCTACATGCTGTAGTGAACCGTATTGAGAGATCGCTAGACAATAAAATGTCCACTCTGGGAGTTTTCATTGATATTGAAGGAGCCTTTGACAAGGCTTCCTTTGAGAGCATTAACTCTGCCTTACGCAGGCATGGTGTGGCACCCACTCTCTGTGAGTGGATAAAACACATGCTTACGATGAGAGCAGTACAATTTAATGTAGGAGACAACTCCATTAGAGGTGTTGTGACGAAGGGCTGTCCGCAAGGGGGGGTTCTGTCCCCACTACTGTGGAATACAGTGGTAGACAGCCTTCTAAGCACACTCAATAATGCTGGATTCTATACTACTGGATATGCGGATGACATCGTCATCCTCATTACTGGCAAGTTCGAGAGCACGCTCTGTAACTTGATGCAGACAGCTCTTCGAATAACGGAAACATGGTGTAATGAACAGGCCCTCTCTGTCAACCCTTCAAAGACAGAAATGGTACTTTTCACAAAAAAAAGGAAGCTAGGACCTTTACGTAGACCTCTGCTATTCAATACTTCTCTCAGATTTTCAGACAATGTCAAATACTTGGGAGTTATTTTTGACAGACAGCTGAATTGGGAGAAACATTTAAAAGTTAAAACTGAAAAAGCATGCATGGCATTCTGGCAGTGTCGCCGCGCTTTGGGTAAATCCTGGGGACTCTCCCCCCGAATTACCTTGTGGCTGTATACTGCCGTGATAAGGCCCATGCTATGTTATGGAGCACTTGTCTGGTGGCCCAGGGTCAGACAGGCTACGGCAGCAAGTAAACTAGGACATGTGCAACGCCTTGCCTGTCTTAGTTCTACAGGTGCTATACGCTCAACCCCTACAGCCGCTTTAGAGGTGGTTTTATGCCTTCCACCACTTGATCTTTTTGTGGAGGAAGTAGCCGTAAGGACCGCCTTGAGGCTGCGCTACAAAGGGCTGTGGCACACAGCAGGCAGGGGAGGTAGGCATACCCGCATCCTGAATGAGGCCGTCGACAAGATCCCTCTTCTGGACGCTATAGTAGACTACCTCCCTCTACAATATGCCTTCAACAGACAATTTAACGTCTATGAAAATGCCGGGTTTACCCAGCATATAGATATATCCATCTTTACTGATGGATCTAAAACAAAGCATGGAACGGGTGCCGGAGTTTTCTCTGACGATCTGAACCTCCGCCAAAGCATACCACTAGGCAAAATGGCCACTGTCTTCCAAGCGGAAGTAATTGGAATAATGCATGGTGCAAAAGCAATTCTTGAAAGGAAAATCGAGAATCAATGTATTGGTATCTTCAGTGACAGTAGAGCCGCTTTACTAGCCCTGGGCAGTTGCAAAATTACCTCAGGTGTGGTACTGCAGTGCCGTGAAGCTCTCGAGGATATCTCAAAAAATAATGTCGTTTCCCTTGTATGGGTGAAAGGACATGACGCTAACTACGGCAATGAGGAGGCTGATGAGACTGCGAGACTGGCTTCCGGGCAACCTCTCTGGGGGCCAGAACCCGTAATCCCTATATCCCTGACAATATTAAGCTCTATGCTATATCAAGAAACCTTAAACAGCTTCATACGAAGATGGGTTAACATGCAAAGCTGCCGGCAAGCAAGAGCTGCTATTACAGCGCCCTCGCCAAAGACAGCCAAATATTGCTTGCAACTGTCCCGAAGAAACCTTCGATTAGTCGTGGGTATCCTATCTGGACACTGCACTCTAAACAAACATATGCACAGGATGGGACTAGTGGACAGCCCAAACTGTCGCGGATGCAACGAGGATGACGAGACAGCAGAACACGTTCTGTGCCACTGTCCAGCTCTCGCAAGGGTCAGAGGATCCATGTTGGGGGACTTCTAGCCCGATATGGTCAGAATTAGCAACACTCCAGTTGCGGTTGTCCTTAAGTACATTCAAAGGATTGGATGGCTTGAGTGATACCCAACTTGGAGAGCTGCTGGGAGGTAGCACAATGGGCCCACTTAATGCGGCCTAAGTGCATGTGAGGTAACTCACCCTCCATTTTTAATCCAGAATCCATCCCATGCTACTTTCTGCATCTCAGAACTGCCATTTTGGAATATGCTTTCTGCAAATAACCAAGAGCTGTCCACGATTATATGAATAGCTGCCGAAAAAACATTAACCTTTGTGTTTTTTGATGATGGGCTTACACTTACAATATTCACGTTGTTCATATTAATATCCGTAACGGTCACGGTACTACCAACGTGAAGTTCGTAAATGTGGTTTCCATATTACTGCAGGTTTTCAATCCTCCAAATGCATCTTCTATGCTGGTAAAAATACAAAAGTTCTTTGTGGAATATTGACAGAACTAGTACGGACTGGATCATGTCATATACATCACTTGGCAACCTAAGCCAATCTTTTACATATCAGCGCATTAAGGCCCTTTGCTTGCATCAATTCTGAAATGTAAAAGACCCTCTTCAGCACTCCCCTTTTCCGCTTGTAATTCCTTTTCCTAGTTTTCTCTATTTTCTAAACATCCGTTTCTTGCTAATAGCATCCTTAATACAACAGAAGACCAGTCTGTGTGGTATTAATTAACATTAACCTAATTAATCAAAGCCACTTTCAGTAAACGAAATAACAACTATGGGCTGGTTTATCAAAGAGTAAAAAGTTTCGACCGCAGTGACCTACGACGTGTTAAGCTTTTAGCCCAGACATATTAGATTAAATTTCACCAAAACATAGAAATAAATATTGTTAATCTAAAAATCGGTAGGAATATTTTATATTAGTGTACTGAACAACATACCAAAAGTCCTAAAGCGAATTATGCCGGCTTCATGTAATTTTTGACAAAAAAAAAATAAAAAAAGTTGTTTCCTTAATAATAACACATATAATTTGCTATTGACCTGTATGGATGTAATGGTAATTACCAACTGAGTTCATATTCTTTTAATTTAAATTTAATATGTATTTTGACAAATTATGCTTACCGCGGAATGATTGAAGGGCGTGGCAACATCGCTAAACTATAAATCGGTGCGTGTCTACTGCAAACTGCACTTGCATTACTGTGTAACTTGTAAGCGCTCGGTTTTTTGTGATGTTATTGATATAAATTGGTGATAATAATGGAAAACGTTTGTTTTTACTGTAATAAACTACTTAGTGAAGGAAAGTGTATGGTGGTAGGCAGAGGTATAGATGGCCTAATAAAAGCAAGCGAGCACTGAAAAAATGAAATGCTTGATATGTTTAAAAGCATTAAAGAAAAACACACCTCAATCAGGGTGCATGTAGAGTGCCGGTAAGTAGCAATAATAATACTAAAATGTATCAACCGTGTAACGCGGCCTCTTCCTCCGAGCCCTACACCTGAATTATTACTTTAAAATGCCCTGGGTTCGCTAGCTTAATCAGTCGGTGTGCTATGAGACTCTTTTTACATCGTCAGAGCAGCTATGGGCAAGCTAATATTGCTGAGGTCAACACGTGAACCCCTAAAATACAGTACTACCAATACCAACATTAATGACAAGAAAAATCCCAACAGTTTAAAATGAATACGTATAATCTGTAAATAAACAGGAACACACAAAGAAAAAGGTACATGGAAACAAATAGACAAAGTAGTTATACACTATGCATAAGAGAGTACCTTATTAAATTACGATCGTTAAATAGCGCCTCAAAGTTAATCTCACGCACTCAAAATGGTTCGCACCTGCAGTTGTCTATTCTTGTTTTATGGGGACGCGTTGTTATTCTTCGCCTCCAATTGCACAAGCAGCAAAATGACGCAAAGCCGTCCGGTAATTTACCCTTATCGTTCAGCGGCAAATTCACTGACAGTTGCAAAACAGTTTATTACAGCCATGATCGGCAAAGTCGCAATTGTGGTTGGAATTAGTAGCGCGTTCTTTCACACAGAACTAACCTGGTTCTCTTTATTGTTCCTCCCGTAGCCCAGGAAACGATGCAGGTCTGCTGTCGAAACGGCCTATGAGCCTGTCGATTCGGCAGTCGTTAGCGTCTTCAAGGAGCTGCTAAACTTCCTGGTTGGCCCCTGTCGTAGGTCTCTAGTTAAACCGTGGGGTTAGCATGTACCACTTCACTTGGTTCGCTATTTTTGAACCAATTAGCCCGCGCTGTTCGCAGGCTTTTTAGCTTCGTTGCGTTCGCCGACTTTGGCGCGAATGAATCCTGGCGTTGATTCACATACCGGCTGGTTATTCCCCGAACTAAACTGCACTGTCGACGCATTCTTTCACGAAATAAAGGGCGAGTTGCACCACGCTTTCGTGTTTTATTCTAAAATAAAAATATATTGCATGTAACATTTTTTGACTTTGCTTTTACTTTCTTTGTCCTTTTCCCAAACACTAAATAAGCTTCTGTTGGAACAAAGACTATTATTATTATTATTATTATTATTGTATAAATGTATGAGATAAAATACATGAATAGTAAGATATACAAACCTATTAAGTTATACGTGTATATTGACGGCAAAACACGATATGTATAATAATATTTTGCATAAACCCGAAATACCCGCCTATGCCTTTTTTCATTATGAAGCCGGCATAGGACCGCTTAGGACTTTTGGTATGTTGTTCAGTACACTAAATAGAATATTTCTACCAATTTTCAGATTTAGATTATTTTATTCAACGTCAAACCCTAATATGTCTGGGCTATTTGGTTTCCTAAAAAAGCGGTGCCGTTATCTAGCGGCCGTTAGATGTCGTTATGCGGCAGCGTCTTTATGCGGCCATCTTAAACGGTGACGAAGCTATGGTTTCCTAGTGTCAGTTTTCACTCAAGTGGTGTGACGTACAGTGGGATGAGCAACCTTTTTTACAACGGGCCAGCTACAAATTTAAAGATGTGAGTTTTTCCTTACTGTATATATTTGAGTTGAGCGAATCCTGCCTCCGATTTGAGTTACCCGTGATATGAATTCATGTCGCCTTTCATAGGGGCATAAAAACATTAAGGGCCGGTTGCAGAAAGCAATGTTAAGTCTGGTGTTAGCTAACATCGCGTCAAAGTGAACAAAAACGAATCAAATTTTGTTTACTAATGTATTAGTTACCATAAACATTTCAGATTTGATTCGTTTTTGTTCACTTTGACGCGATGTTAGCTAACACCAGACTTAACGTTACAACACAGTACATCAGCTACAGCAGCAACCGAATTCCGATTTGGCAAAAAACTTCAGCTTTAAGCATAATCGTTTATACTGAAGATCACTTAACGGAAATCAACTGGCAGTACCTAGATCCGTGAGGTGGAAACCCTTGCAGAAATATGATGAAATAGGGTCTGTGGGGTTCCAAATGTGCGCGGCTATTATAAAAGAAAATTATTGATTTGCTAAAATGACACGTTTCATAAAAAATATGTTAGTGCATGTTTGGAATGCGCGTATAGCAAAGGTAATTGTGGAAAACAACCAGGAGTATTACATCAGATCCCCAAGTCTAGCATTCCAATGGACACTGCATATCGATCACGTGGGGCCTTTCATTAGAAGTAAATCGGGTAATAGTTATCTTTTAACCCTTATTGATTCATTTGCAAAATATATTGTCACCAAGCCATCGAAAGGTCTAAGGTTTGCAGAATGTATTAAAAATCTTCGGAATGTTTTTAGGATATCCTAGACGTATCATTAACGACAATGGGCGTTTGCTTACTAGCCGTCATTTCATAGCATTCACTAGTGAAAAACAAATTAAACATGATTTAACAGCAGTAGCGACACCTATAGCAAATGGGCAAATAAAAAGGTACCGAACCTTATTAGATGTAACACGACCTTCAACTAAAGGAGTGAATGTCTTTGGGATGTTGGTATCCCAGAATTTCTTTGGGGTATGTATAATACACGAAATACAGGGACATCAACAATTATTTCAAACCACGTGATCCCGCCATATAGGCAACACATTATACACGAAGTTCGGCAGTTGACGACACTTAAAATTTAAATTTTCCAGTGAGGTAACGTTAAACATGTCTGGTGAGGTCTCATAATGATGGTGAAACTGAAGTAAATTAGAAACTTACAGAATAGTTTTGGTATTACATTTTTAAAATTTTGTTCAATGTGCACTAAATGCACACAAAGGAAACAACAATTTTTAACAGATTTTAATGAAATGCATTACAAGGTGCACACGAACGTCAATGAATATTACAAGTGTTATTTATGAAAACGCTCAGGTGATTCAGTGCTGCCACTAGTGGAAACAAAATGATATTGGCGCTAAATTCAAAAATGTGGTCACGTGGTTTGAAATCATTGTTGATGTCCCTGTAGTAGTATGAAACGTACACCATATGAACTGATGTTTATAAACAAAGGTAATTTGCTTATAATTTAGAGCAACGTAAAACTGGGCCTAGCACAGCAGAAAGAAGAGAAAAGGCTCATAAAAATTTGGAGGCAGTAGCTGATAAAATGAATCTTAGATTCGATAAAAAAAAAAGGAAAGTCGTTACGAACTACAAGAAAAGCGATTTAGTTTTGTGGAAACATGGGGTACCTGGCAGTACAAAAGATATTGGCAAGAAGTTGTACAAAAAGTTCTTTAGTCCTTATAGAGTTACAAAGCTTTTTGAGGGAAAGAGCTACAAAATTAGAAGTGTAGAGAGTTCGAGGGGATATACAATTTTTACCAAGATGGTAGTGATTGATGTACTGAGACCTTATCACAGCACTGTGGAGTGTGATACAGATAGTGAACATGAAGTTAGAGATAGGGACGATTTACTTGACCTGTTAGAAAGTTGTAGGGACACGTTGAGAGGTGAAATCTGAAAGAATTTGATGTGATACTGTAATGAAATGCCCCTCAGTACGGCTGGGTGATGGTACATGCAATATTTTATGGTTGTGCTGATAATAGTTCATCTTTAACCTTTAGGGTTAAAAGAGCTATTGAGATAGTAACGAAGCATCGTTTATGGAATGTTCCACAAGTGGTGAGTGAGCTATTTATTTTCGTTGGTGAGGCTTGCTATTGGAAACTGAGAATCCTACTCAAAAAGATATTGAAAGAAGAGAAAGGGAACAGCATTTCAGATTTTGCACGGGCGTATCCTCGATAAAAAGACTTGATGCTGTAAGAATGTTTATTTTCAGATAGATAGATTCACTGTACTAACCTGCTGACCTAACGTAGATCGCGAGGACGCAATCAAGACAGGATGGCCGATTGTTACAGAATATTTTCTGGAAGGCTAACCTTCAGCTGGTCAAACTGTATTTGGCTGTTATTATTACTCTTGTATTGAATTTCAAAAATGTATGCGGTTATATGTGTTTATGTGGTCCGATGTAAAATGCTAACGGGAACATTCTGTACCAAGATTTCCATCAAAATACACGTCTTTATTAAACTAGTGCTTTTTCTCCAAAAATTATTTGTGTGGAAGAATTCAATTTGTTAAATATATTAATTTCATCTCATCAGTTACTGTAGTTCTATTTGGTGTTCCACAAGGACCTTACCTAAGCCCTGTGAACAGAGATGCCTGAGAGGCTGCTTCAGGACTCCGTTACTTTGCGCTGATTCTATCCGTCAAGCACGTAAACAAGACTGTGTTTACGTTTTAAACCAATGTAGTCAATGGTACTTGAACGGACGACAGTAAAAAAACCACCCTTGGAGCACAGCCTCATGCCCCATAAATATTATGGCTTAGAAAGGGTAGTGAATGAATCAAACATTAAATGCAGATTGATTTTATTATGAAAATAGACTAGTATTTATACAAATTAAAAATGCTTAACGCAGTAACAATATCAAAGTTCATATATACAGTTTAATAGGTCAAAGTGTTTAAATGACAAAACAGCAGATAAGCAATTTGTGCAGTTTTTATTTCCTGATAGAGCGAAGGTCGCCCGTTGAACTTACTACTGTAGGTCGCAATTATGCAAAGAGTGCAGAATTGCATTTTCCTGGTCTTTAACTCGTATGATTGCGTAATAACACTGGCTTTTAAATTACGAATACTGTTTCGTAAATTTGAACTGAAATATATAGTTTTTAATCTAATTTAAACATATTAAATTTAGTAATTATGATTGCAACATTAAATAAATGGGAATTGAATTTAAAAGATATGCAACTGGATTTCGTAAATTTTAGAAAATTTATGTGTGTTTAAATCAAGTTTAAACATATTGCCAATTTTAGGCCGAAGAAAAAGAAAAGGAAAACTATATTGTTTCTTCCACATTAAGGGTTTTTAGAGGATATTCTTCTACGGCTGACTGGCGTTGTTTGGATTGATGCTTCCTTCGGTTGATCCTTTTCCGAATGTAGTAGAAAGCTCCTATTAGAATAGCCCCTCCTAATAGGCTGCCTGTGATCCCGCTGGATAGATAGGAGTGGTGGCGGATGGTTTTCCATGTCACGTCTTTTAGACGCTGTTGATTATTCCTCTGGATAGGTAGTAGCGACGTCGGATGGCTCTCCATGCTACTTCCTTCAGATGATGTTGCAGGCCTAACCGAGAGGGTTGTAAATCCTCGAAGTGGTTCGGTTGCTGCAACACTGGCTCCTTTGCTATTTCTGTAAAAGAGCTGTTGTGTTATTGTGTCGTTGACTATGTTACCAATTGGTTTGGAACATCCTGCCAACGTCCATCGGCTGCCTCTTCCTTTGGAGACGAACATTATATGAGTGCATACGATAATTAATATCACTCTTGCCGAGGTTAGCTGTTTTAAAAGATTCCGTATCGGTGTTCCACATTGCGAGTATTCGGTAAATTTCCTCGCAGAATTTAATAAGCTGTCCTTTTGATTCCATCTTCTACGAGAAGCTAAGTGCTTAGCGAACTCGGAGGTTTGCTCGCTTGCTGCATCTCTTGATGTTATTTCTTGATGCCACTCTCCACTACGTGCTATATTTTTAGTGAACTCGGAGGGTTTCTCGTGTACTGCAATTCTTATAGCTGTGTCTTGTTGCCACTCTCCACTAGGTGCTAATTGTTTATTGAACTCGGAGGGTTTCTCGATTGCTGCAGTTCCTGCTGCAACTTCTTGACTCCATCCATCGCTAGGTGCGACGTGTTTGGTGTTTTCTTTTCCTGCATCCCCTGCCGACAAGTCTTGGTGCCGCTCTCCACCGGGTGTCCAGTTTTTAATGGAGTCGGAGGGTTTTCCATTTTCTGCAGTTATTGCTGTAACTTCTGGGCTCCGTCCATCGCTAGGAGCTGCTGTAGAAACATCTGGAGGAGTTCCAACGATTTTTTCGTGTCCTACAATTTCCTTTTCTTTGTGCCCATCGACTTCGTGAATGGAAACTTCGTGGATGCGGACTTCGTGAATGATTTGTTCGTGGCCTGCAATTTCTGGACTGCATCTACTGCTTGGAGCTGCTGTAGGAGTTTCAACGATTTGTTCGTGGCCTGCAATTTCCTTTTCTTTCTGTCCATCGACTTTGTGAATGGGAACTTCCTGAATGGGAACTTCGTGGATGCGGACTTCATGAACGAGGATTTCGTGAGTGAGGACTTCGGAGGTTCCATGCACTTGGTGATTTTCTTGTGGATGAGAAGATGCTACCTTTTCACATTCGATGATAACAGGATGTTGAACTTCCGTATTCTTTATATTGGCAGCTGCGATTGCTCGTTCTTCCGCTGTAGGATCGGTTGTTAATATTTTCTTCACCTGCTGGATTGTTTGCTTGTCATTGGTAGGTGAACTTCGGAACTGACCACAGCTTTTGATGTAGTGACCTCCATGATTAAGAGTTTCGGAAGCTTCGATTTTCTGCTGTCTTTCCTGTACTGATTCTGTGAATTTCTTTTCACGTACCTGATATTTTGGGAAAAGTGTTCTTTGTGTGGGTACTTCTTCTGTGTCCCAGAATTTCTGCAACTGATATTCTTCTCCAATTTTGGCAACCATGGTGTTGACTTTAATGCTGTCGTTATGCTGTCTTCCAATGGTTCCAGATAATACCCAACCCAGTTTGGTATTTTGTCCCAAGATGCCATCCTTTGTTCTAGTGATTCCTTCTAGAATTATTTTTGAATATTCTTCGGCGCCTAGAATTATATCTATAGGACCGGGTCGGTTGAAGGTTGGATCGGCGATGAAAATATTGCTCCAGGAATTGATATTTATGTTTGGGATAGGGGATGAAGGCATGGCTTTGGTAAGTTTGGGAAGTATTAGTAAATTTACAGGTAGGGAAAAGTTACTTGAAAATCTAGGTGTGATCAAACCTGGGATTTTCCATTTGGCAATTTTTGGCTCGCTGTTCCCAATTCCTGTGATTTCAGCTCGAACTTTGGTCCTGGGTAACCCCAATAATTCGGCTGATGCTTCCGTGATAAACGACCCCTGAGACCCGGGATCTATTAATACTCGTAGTAGATGAGTCATCCCGGATGCTGCCTTTACTTGAACCATTGCTGTGGCAAGTAGAACTTGGCTCTCCTGTGCGCCTACATTGGCGGTGATGATGTCCGACTTCGGCTTCTTTTCTGGAGCGTTGGAAGTCTTCATAGCTGCTGCATGAGCTGACGTTTTCATCCGTTGGGCAGGGAGTGGCCTTGATGGTGGCTGCGCCTTATGAAGCAGTGTATGATGCAGGAAGCGACAGATCCTACAATTAAAATAGGCACGACATGGTATATTTGAATCGTGCCGCAAGCATCGATAGCACAATCGATTGGTTTTTACTGCTTCTAGTTTTTCATGGGTAGGTAGCCTCTGGAATTGACTACAGTTGTCGATGTAATGATTTCCATGGCACAGCTTGCAATTTAGGGATGCGGAAGCGTAATTCTTCTGTGGTCCTTCCTGCGTGGGCTTTCGAGCTCCATCTATGGATTCTAGGGATTGGAACCGCACTTGCAGGAAAGCCATTAAATTTTGGTGATCCTGGACTTCATTTGGACATTGAAGCGACTGTTCATATAATTTGTTGGTTTCAGGATCCCATTTTCGAGCGATAGCTCTGTTAATCCACGGACCCCAACTGTCCGTGGAGATGCCTAAATTTTTGATTGCCTCCACACATTCCTTGATGGAGTCGTGCAATCTTTTTAACCCTTGGGCTGACTCTTTGGAGAGGACCGGCAGATCGAATATGGTATCTAGCAATTTAGTTAAAATAAGGCGATTATTTTGATACCTTTGTTGCAGCAGATTCCAGGCGGTGTTGTAGTTTGCTTGGGTAACAGCTAGATGCTGGATCAGTCGGCTTGGCTCTCCCTTAAGATGCGTCTTTAAATATTGCATCTTGATGACATCGTCCATATTCTGGTTGTCATCTACTAATTTGGTGAACAGGTCCTTGAAAGTGGCCCATTCCTCATAATTTCCCTCGTATATGGGAATTTTGACTTGAGGAAGCGAGATGGCTGCTGCTTGCTCGTTCCTTGTCGGCGCTTGCAATAAGATAATTAAATTTCTATACCTGTCTTCCAACGTAGTATATTCAGGACTGAAGTGCATTTGTTCTGAAGCCATGTCGTTTGACATAACTTCTTCGTCCATCTCGACCACACGATCCCATTTTTCTCTTAATTCCCTTGTAGTGATGGCGGGCCTCCCTAATTCTTGTGTTAGTTCGGCGTCGTCCATCGCTTGCTTAAAATTCTGGATCCGAATCTGCAGTTTTCGGATACGAACCTTTTGCTCGGGGTTGGCCACCATTTCCTCTGGAGTTCTGCTTACGGAGGGGTTGGAAATTTCCGTTGATTTTGAACAGCTCTGCAAGTAACTTTTTGCTTCGCCGTATATGGCTTTAATTTGGTCGTAATACCCTGTTTTAAAATAATTATGAGTTGGAATACTTAGCTGCCCCAATTCTGCATGATTTTTAGTTGCAGTGTTCCAAAGTTCGTCCAGCGTTTAGTTGCGACTGGCGATGTAGGCTTCATTTTTTCGGCTGGCAGGGTCCTTTTTGCTGTTGGATAATATTTGCTTTATCTTCTGCGCGAGCTCTTCTTGGGCGATAGCTAAGTTGTTGAATTCCTCCATGTTGTTGGCCATTTTCTGGGAACTGGGTGGTTGGCAGATGTTGTCTTCTTCTCGGGATGTGTTTTTTCGTTAGTTGGAGACAGATCCGGCTCGAAGGACCATGAACAGAGATGCCTGAGAGGCTGTGTCAAGACTCCGTTACTTTGCGCTGATTCTATCCGTCAAGCACGTAAACAAGACTGTGTTTACGTTTTAAACCAATGTAGTCAATGGTACTTGAACGGACGACGGTAAAAACCACTTCTTGAGATGCAGCCTCACATCTCGACAGTATTATGGCTTGGTATAGAAGTGGCGACGTAGTGAATGAATCAAACATTAAATGCAGATTGATTTTATTATGAAAATAGACTAGTATTTATACAAATTAAAAATGCTTAACGCAGTAACAATATCAAAGTTCATATATACAGTTTAATAGGGCAAAGTGTTTAAATTACAAAACAGCAGATAAGCAATTGTGCAGGTTTATTTCCTGGTCGAACGAAGGTCGCCCGTTGAACTCACTGCTGTAGGTCGATATTATGCACGGAGTGCAGAATTGCGTTTTCCTTGGTCTTTAACTCGTACGATTGTGTAATAACACTGGCTTTTAAATTACGTAAATTTGAACTGAAATGTATGGTTTTTAATCTAATTTAAACATATTAAATTTAGTAATTGGTGATAGCAATATTAAATAAATGGGAATTGCATGTAAAAGCCATGCAACTGGATTTCGTAAATTTTAGAAAATGAAATTTATGTGTGTTTAAATCAAGTTTAAACACATACCGTTACACATCAAGGAACTATTACATGAAAAACGCAGAGCTAGACGCACGTGGCAAAATACCATAGAAACCCACTGGATTAGCCATTAGACAAGCAAAAAATAATACATTCAACCTGTATATTACTAGTTTGTCTACAGACGATCATTCTTTTGGAAAGCAAGTAAGCAATTTAAGACCAACTGTTTCTATACCACCAATAAGAAAACCCGATAGAAGCTGGGCTAGTTTAAGTACAGAAAACTCAAACCAATTTTCTGAACACCTTTTAAATGTATTTACTTCACATTCTGGCAGCAATATCAACGATGACGAAGTTGAAACTTTCATAAATGCCCCATGTCAATTATCACCACCTGTCAGATCTTATAAATCTGCAGAAATCTGGAATCTGATAAGATAGTTAAACTAGCATAAAGCTCCGGGATATGATTTAGTAGTTGGCTCAATACTAAAAAATCTACCAAAGAAAGCCATCTTATTACTAACCTCCATATTTAACAGCATCTTAAGACTATGTTATTTTCCCATTCAGGAACCTGGAAAACCTCTAACAGAAGTGACTTCTTATCGCTCTATCAGCCTTCTTCCAATGATAGCTAAAGTGTTCGAGACTCCTTCTCAGCAGAATCGTAGAAGCTGTTCCTGCAGAAGAGCTAATCCCAGCACACTAATTAGGTTTTAGAGAGAACCATTCGACTACACAACAGTGTCATAGAATCGTCAATAAAATCAAACAGAGCCTCGAAGGTAAAGAAATGTGTGCCTCAGTATTTCTAGACGTACAACAGACATTTGATAAGGTTTGGCATAAGGGATATCTCGAGAAGCGCTACGTCCAGGTCAAAATTCATTACGCTCTATCTGACTACCACCTCTTAAAGGCCGGACTGCATTAAGGCAGCGTCTTCGGACCCATTTTATACTTGGTATACACTACTGACGTACCACACTCCGAATGATAACTGGAGCTCCCTGGTACGTATCAAACCAAACTATACATAACGACCTGAACATCCCATACGCACAAGACGCAATCAACTCCTATGCTAAAAAGTACAGAAATCGCAGTAGGGCCCATAGCAACCAGTTAATAAGAGAACTATTTGCCCAACCAAATGCCGAAAGAATACTCGAAAGAACATGGCCTGAAGACCTAGCCAAGAAGCCAAGTAGCTCCAGAGAACGATCGATGGATGATTCACGACTGTATCTTGTATATTATTTTTACTAATTACTCTTTATGTTATTTTGAGTAGATTGTAAAAGGCAATAAATAATTAATAAAATATTAACATCGGTCTTACCTTTAAAATTTTTTACAAATTTAAAAGATAAAACCGATATTAATATACCTAAGGTATTATGGTTGTTAAAAACTGTTATGAGGCTGTATTTATTAAGTTCTTTTTTAATTTTTTCTGACAGCTTTGTGATATAATGCATGAAAAATTTTATTGATTCGAATTTTAATTTATTTCTTAATAAAGTCAACTGGATATTCATTTATGATTAAGATATTTGTGATAATTTCTAAATTTGTTTTGTGAAATTGTTTTGTAGATAGTTTTATTGCTCTGTCGACTAAATTGTTAATTACACTTTTTTATATTTAATTGTGGTATTAGAATTAAAATTTAAGTATCTACTAGTTTTTATGTTTTTACGAAACCAGTTAGTTAATATATTTCCATTAGCTTGTCTGAATAATGTTAGGTCAAGAAAGTTTATGGAGGCGTTATTGTTTTCATCTTCTAGTGTGAATTTTAATCGTGGGTGTACATTGATTGTTAAGCAGGTTAAAGAATTTGTGTTTGTTAACTGAATCAGTGGCCATTATGATGTCGTCTACGTATCTTAAATAAAGAGAATAACTACTGTTTTGATTTAAAATTTTGGTTTCAAATTCTTCCAATACAAGACTGATGATTGTGGAGGATATAGGAGAACCCATCGCACAACCAAAGGTTTGAGTGTATATTGTATTATTGTAAGTAAAATAGGTAGTGTTTAGAACGAACTCAACTGCTTGAATGAGCCCATTTAAAGGAATATTTGTGTGTTTTTTTATTCGATTTCAATTATTTTTAATAGTATTTACTGCTAGATGAATTGGTATGTTGGCATAGAATAAAACAACATCCAGCGAATATAGTTTGTGGTTTTTGTTAAACTTTGTATTATCAATGTGTTCTTTAAATTCCCAAGAGTCTTGTATGCTAAATTTGTTAAGTGATGTAACATTGGTTAAAATTTTTGAAAGATATTTAGATAAATTATAGGTTGGGCTCATATATATGATGTAACGATTGGTCTTAAAGGTATATTATTTTTATGCTGTTTAGGTAGCCCATGTATTTTGGGTGGAAGACCGTTATGAGAAATACAATTCTTGTATGTTATATTATCTATGTAATTGTTAGCTAGTAAGTTTTTGACTAATTTATTGTTTTTATTTTGGATTATGGTTGTAGGGTCTTTTAATTCCTTTTTGTATGTATGTATTTTCATCACTTAACAAATTTGTCATTTTATTATGGTAATCAGATCTTTTTCATAATTACAAGTTTTTGAGTTTTATCTGCAGAAGTTATAATTAAGTCGTTGTTATATTTCAAAAAGATAGTAGTTTCATTTATGTTTTAGCAAGTTCATTATCGTGTTGTAATTGTGAAAAAGTTAAATTTTGATGTATGTTTTATTATTTTTGAAGTTGGTTAAAATGTTACAAATATTAGCATGTATAGAGTTTTGGTCGGTTGGTGATAAATCCGTGATACCATTTTCGATGTTACAAGTTATATTTTCAATAGATAGTTTTTTTTTTCGGATGGTAAAAGTTAAATTTTGGACCTAATATTAAAATATTTACGTCAGTCATATTATAAATTAGTATTATCAAAGTTTGTTACTTTATTGTAATTTTGGTTGTTTGCCATAATAGTGTTATATGGGTTGTCTATCCTGGATGATTTTCGATTTTTATTAAATAGTAAATTGATTTTTTAATTAAGCTTGTATGTATCCTACTTCTCAAACTTACATTGCGCATTTAAAAAATCAATTCACTATTTAATAAAAATAGAAAATTATCCAGGATAGATCTTTGACTACCCAGATAGTCAAACGGATAGACAACCCATATAACACTATCATGAATAATCCCGTTTAATTCTTCAATTATTAATATTACATCGTAAAAATGTCGTTAACTACATTACAAATGTATACCACTCATTATGTATATATGCAAGTTAAAGGAAAATCATAATTGTTCTCTAATATAATTTTTTCCTTTTCAGATTTGTTAAACATTGCTAATTTTATAATTGTCTTATTATATTACTGATGAAGCCAACATAACTGTCGAAACGTTTAATTAACATTTTTTCAATTTACAATTAAAGTATGTTGACGACAAAATGATTTTTATTTAAAAACACAAATCATGCTTATTTAATAACTTTATGACTTAATAATCTCCTAAAATTATCAAATTTAACAAAAAGTTATATAATTTTGAAAATTTGAAATAGTTACTTGACTTTACAGTGCAAAACAACATATCAATAATAAAATTGGCGATAAAGCTAGAATTCACTTTAAAACGGTCTGTTTGGCATTCTACAGTTTAAACAACAGAAGCATAGCTTGACGGAACACTTCACTGTAAATTTATGGGCTAACAGATGCCTTGGGTTTGAGGAATCCAGACATTACGGTTACATTGGTTCAGTTCCAACTGCAAGTCGCATCTCAATCCAATGCCACGAATAGAACAGAAACGACAGGAAACTGTTGCAAAACACATGAAAGGGACCCTAGTCTAGTGTATGCAAGCGGTATAACATCCCAAAGATGAGTGTTGATTTTAACGAACCCCGGGCAAACAAACAGACGGCGGTACAGTATCGGGTCTTCGTTCTACTGGTAGGTTTAGCACACGGTTGAGAATTCCAACTATAATCCACTATAAGTGTTAACGAAGTTGCTTAGCTCGAATTGGTACAGAAGACTCGGCTAAACGTTCACCTGTAACCACTATGCATTAAGCTCGAATTGCCGGCGAGGAAGTAGTTTCACAATTTTCAACAATTTCGACTAATCGAAGCCGGCGTCGCGGACTCAACCACTAACACCTCTGGACCATTTTATGGCCGGTTGCTGAGTGATGCTTTTGTTTAAGATGCGGGCGCGTAATGAGACCACGCAAGGGTGACTGAACTCGTTCCTTATTCCACTCATAGCATAAGGTTGCCACGGGAATAAATGACGAAACATATTTTCCATTACAAAGGGGATTCACAGGTAAGTCATGCAATCGCCTTACTGGAACCAGAAACTCATTAAAACGCGATAAGAGCAGATTGGCATGTGAGGGCAGAACAAAACTTACTTTGTATAACAAGCATACGGAGAATTGAATTTTGAGGAATATCAAAGAACTGCAAAGTGTTAATATACGGGCTAAGCGGAAAGAAGGTTCGTATGGAATGAACTTTTGAGCCAAAAATGCGGAACGCACTAGATTTGCGAAATTGTTCTAACAAAATGACAAACTCGATAGAAAATCAAATCAAGTAGTTTTATTTAGAAAAAGTTATCTAACTCTTTTTACTGTTCAGTTTTTTAATACACTGTGGTTTTCCTATCTCGTTACAACACATACAACTGGCTCTCGGGACTTCGCCCCACCCAAGGAGGCCCCCCGGGGCTTCGCTCCTCTCCAAGGAAACCTCGGGCCTCCGCCTCTCTCCAAGGGGGCCCTCGGGGCTCCGCCCCTCTGCAAGTGCGTCCTCGGGGCTCCACCCCTCTGCAAGGGGGCCCTCGGGCTTCCGCCCCTCTCCAAGGCCCCCCCGCATTTCACTTAATTAGGGACATCGCGTCTGAAATTGTCGTGTCGGACACACACGTTTGGATCGTTCTCCTTTATTTATATGATTAGGTAAGTTGCAAATAATACGTATTTTTATCGCAGTTTAATAATAAGTCACTTTAACAAAGGAATCTGCGACGCTGTTGCTGGGTAACATAACAAGTTCATTGAAAGTGTCGTTTAGCTAGCCGGGAAAAGCTTTCCCAGCTAGCTGGAAAGTAAAGTAAACCATAACTCGCTTTCCTACTGTTTTGAAGTTTAGAAATGTACCTATTATTAACCGATTGTGAGTAAATATTGTTACTGTTTATTTGATATCCCAGGTAAGCTTTTAGGAATATACATAAACTCCCAACGTTGCACAATTGCTTAGTAGCAAATGAAACCAAAACTTAAACCATATTAAGAGATGCTTATTATAATTACATGTTTCGGTATCTTTTCGACTAGGTACATTTTCGTCATTTTTTTTCCTCGAATTTATGCCACTGACCTTCCCAATACCCTGTATAACTTGTACTTGCATGATTTAAAATTAGATACAATATGAACTAGATATTATTCACTGCAAATTTATATTAATATTATACTCTCGCCCTAATAGCGATCAACATAGAAATCTTTTGATTCAGAGAATATTAATATATCCTTATAATTTCTCCTTGTTTTAAAAAAACCATCATAACATATTACAAAATGTTATAAAATAACTCCAAACTGAGGAACAATATAAATCTACACATTTCACATTTAAAAAAATATTAATATATAAAGCTTCGAAGTTGAATTTCTTCTATCTTTTCCTCTATAATATAAAATCGAGTGTATTTAATTCCATACAAAGTTAAAATGCGTTAAAGGCAAAGAAAAACGTATCCATATAAGTTTATTAAAAATCTGTATACACATATGGATATTTAACATGAAAAATAAATATATTATACTAAATTGCAATAATTGTTTCTTGTATGCACTGCGACATTTTTGAAGCTTTAAAAACGTACTTATGTCTATATGAAAATAAATGATAACACCTCAAAACCCTAGACCTGTCTTTCTTGGTCATTATGCACTCTTATATCGTATGCTTATTGGTGTTACCTGAAACTAAAAATTATTAAATATACTCCATTTAATACCAACATTATAAAGAATACTCTTACCTGAAGTATGAACAGTGTAATTTTAAAATATCAGTTAAATAAATACCCTATTGTTACTCATCCCACGCTTTATAGCAGTTATCAGTACTCCAGAATTTATGTAAGTCAGTATATATTTTCGTATCTTTGCTATTATAATTTAAAGCTTCACATATTCGGCAATAGTGTACGGAACTACTTTTAAAATAGCCATGCTCGTTAAGCACTCTAAATTTTGTTTTCCACTCGAAATACTTTTCAATTTCATTAGTAGCCTTATTTAAATAAATCAAGTAATCTGATAAACTTTTAGGAGATTCAAAATCATCCACATGAATATATGAGTGAGGTGGTAAAAGCTGCTTGTAAGTTTTCCTGTGACTTCCCATGACCACAGGAATCGCGTTTTTAGCAAAACCATTCCACCACAGCTTCTCGGTAATGTACCCATCGCAATTCGAATTTTCGAATGCTAAATAGAACTTATAGTTTGAAATATTTTTGCAGTCGTTTGAGAAGTGGCCTGAGCATCTGTAATTGCAACATTTAGATATAGATGTTGGAAACGACTCGATGTTATATGCATATTAGTAGTTTAATTAATAGTTATTTATGCATTAAGGGCGTACGAAGGCTTTTATGGCCCGAAGCGTTATTTCTAGCTGGAAGCGTTAGCTAAGAAATATAGGAAACTAAGCAATAAAACTCAATAGTCTTCTCCACGTACATTTATTTAAATTGGTGACATGTTTCGAAACCAAACTGGTTTCATCTTCGGGCCATAATGATCATTGGTAGTAGAAGCACGTGTTAAATTTTTAGGTTAAAATGAGGTTAGGTTAAAACGTTGAAGACGAGGTAGCAATAAAATTCAAAAAACACACCACATTGGAGAAGAAAAATTAATTAACCAGCAAACTATCTTATAAAGATAGTTATACTGGTTAATACATCACAATATAAAAATTAAAATTAGAGCAAGTTAAATAGATGCTAACGTTGAAAACGTTAGCACTAAGAATGAATTTAAATACAAAAGTATAGGAAATGATAATTCTGGCAGCGATTGGGATATGTTACTTGATGCAGATTATATATCTAAATTAAATCAGTTAGTTGCATTTTATGTACAAAAACCCTATGAATTAAAATTTATGAAACCATTCCCTTTTCTTGAAACCTTCACAGCCTGCCTAAACTAGATTTCGTAAGCACTTATTTCTGAAGAAGTGAAGAAACAGCATTAAATTATGTACTCTAATTTTAAAAGTTGAAAAATTATTTTTATAAACATCTTTTATGATTGTTTGGTTTTTTGAAAACGAAATCCGACGGCTACAAACCGAAAAAAGCTTTCATTTGTCGTATTTGCAGGTTAGTTTAATTTTTATATTATCGGAGGCATGTCGTCGCCAAGAGCTTGCAAAGCTGGAAAAGATGATATTCAAGAGTTACAATCGTCGCTGTTAATTAAGTTGCGAGATACTAAAATTAAGACAAATAGAATATTCAGTGTCGTCGATAACCATAAATTGTAATTCTACAAACAATATGCTGATATTCACCCACCGAACACAGAATCTCGCCAATTTTTTTTATTCTACAAGGACGGGAAGTGTACCACGCAGGTGGTAGGCAAAAATATATTTGGCGAAATTCCGAAAAAAAATCTCCACTTATCTGAAACTACTCAGTCCTGAATTGTACACGGAACATCGGCTACATTACTAGCAAATGCAGAGGAAGGTATGCTAGGCATAAAACAGATTGGAGGTTTGAAGTTTACATCTGTTGCTAAACAGTACATAGAAGATTCGGTTTAGAATAAATAAAGGCTTGGCGAAATGATTTTTCCTGGAGGACACTCGTCAGCAGTTTGTAACGTAAAATTGCCATCTGAGATGGTGCCTGAAGTACAGGATGGCCAAATTTCGAAGCTTTCATAAGAAACCTCGGTAAATAAAGAAGTTATGTAAAAATGGACCACTCATCCTCGATCTCCTTTTTCGAACAAACCTAATGGTGAAATCCAAAATTGGTTATCGTTTCTTGTTTTTTAGTTATAAGCAAAAGTTCGATTTTTCGACTTTTCGTTTTATGACTATATCTTCTTCAGGCATTTTTATTATAAGAATGTTGTAACGTAGTCAATTTTCCAAAAATATTTTCAAAATTCGAGTTGTATATTTTTATATAGAATGCAGAATGGTTCTGACATCAAAATAAAGACATTTTTTCCCATTTTTGTGATATATATCGTGCAGGGTCAAATTATTAATTTTTACTACTTTATAGCAAAAGCACGTAATTGGATTTCACCATTAAGTTTTTCTCGAAAAAAAAGGCGAGGAAGGGGGATCCGATATCTCTATAGTTACGGTGATTCTCTATGAAAACATCGACATTTGGCTACCCTGTACAGCTAATGTAAGAATTTCAAATGGCGCTCGGATAACTACTGTTCCAAATGTAAACATAACTAATCGTTTTAACTGTGTTATGAAAGGGTGTTTTTTAGAGGCGGATAACTTTAAATTGAAATAAAACACAGAAAAACGTTTTTAATATAAAGGAAATTGGCTTTATTTGAAAGATAATTTTTTGGAATTACTGTTTGAATATGATTTCGAGCATGTAACCGCCGCGTGCGCGTACATGGCGTAATCTGGAGGTCCAATTTTCACATACTCTTCGCAATAAATCAGGCTGTATTTCGGCAATAAAGCGTCGAATGTTCGCTTCCAAGTGCTCAATTGTTTCCGATTTATCGGAGTAGACATGCGACTTTACATATCCCTTGAGAAAATAATCTAATGGCGTCAAATCGCACGAACGAGGTGGCCAGTTAACAGGTCCACGTAATGGATCTGTTTCGTGGATCTGTTAACTGGCCACCTCGAAAAAACTTTTTGGACCGCATTGTCTCTTGAAACGCCAAGGGGTGTTGGCCCCCGAGATCGTGCGATTTGACGCCGTGCGACTTTTTTCTTTGGGGTTTTTTGAAATCTCAGGTCTATGCGAATAACTCTCGAACAATTTCTGAGCTCAATGCCGATATTCAACAGGTAATTAATGAGATAGAGGCGCAACTCTAAGAAAACGTCATATATAATTTCATCAAAAGAACAAGAGTCTGCGTCCAGAGTCGCGATGGCCATTTGAAGGATGTTTTATTACATAATTAATCGAAACATGTCCACTTTAAAATTGTATAAAAATATCAGCAATCCCTCAGAAAAACTTGCGTTTTATTTTAAAATTAAAAATTACGTTTTTATTGAAACACCCTTTAGTTACAATACCTTGAGTGGGAAAGTAAAACTTATATGCAACAAACATGTAATAACCTCGTGAGGTTACATGTAATATTGGCAAGAAAAATGTTATATAGCGTATATGTAAATGTTATTTATTGTTCATTGACATGTTAAACAGTGTTTAACATGATCGCGTCCTCGAATGTTAAGATACATTTAACATGCATCCACTCGAAGGGACAATTTCCTCCTTGGCGGAGGCGGTAATCTTTTTAATTTCATCCGGGATAACAAGTAACTCGTTTTGTGTTTCCATTTTAAGATTTTTATTTTGTTTACGACAGGTACTATAGCAACATCACACATATTCATGATAGTCCGATTTCGATCTAGCAGTTTTTAGTAATTATTATTGATTGAAAATTATTGCTTCAATGAATAATAAACTAATGAACGCATTTCGAGAGGTAACCGTCTTAATATTTCTCACATAAATTACCACTCTTGCTTCGCTACGCTCGCTCGAGTGGTAAAAATATGCTCGAATGTTAAGACTGGGTTACCCCTCTAAATACGTTAATTACTATTAACTGTGTTTGTTGGGAAAAGTATGAATTTGCTATATTCCAACATATAAATGGCATACCACCTTAAACAGCTGCTAGCAGCACTTTACTTCCTCTTTTTACTAGTTAAGCGGTACTGTAATAAATTTAACAATAATAAAATACGCATTGAATCAACCTGCGTGTGTACCATATGTACAAGAATCTGGGAAACTATGAGATGTACGATGTTACCTAAGAAAAGATGTAAAATATTTAATATTCAAGTATGATCTAACTAGACGGCGCTGTGAGTAATTTAGGAGATCCTCTCCATCGCATTCAAAACTTTTCTGCATACATAATCAAAAGCAAAAACATACTTAAGTTTGCCGCATCCCCCATAGATATCAATGGCAATATGTTTTTGTAATTCTTTGATATACTTCCAACGGTGGTTACGACCCCCGCAATTGGATCCCAAAACAGCCACAATTACATCCTGTCGTTTGCTTTTATTCCATTCTTCTATTGTTTGAAAGTCAGCTTTTTCACCAGCCTTTAGAGTGACGGTTCGACCATACGGGACAGGAATATCAGCATCCATTCTAACTAACATATTGTAGATTACAATGTCGTCATTATTACCATAAATATAAAAAATTAATGTAAATTAAACACAGTCTTCCTCATAACAATTAACATATATTTTTTACATACGCTACATGTTTCGGTTTATCTGTTAAACCATTTTCAGGCTAATGTCAAAAGATGGTTTAACAGATAAACCGAAACATGTAGCGTATGTAAAAAATATATGTTAATTGTTATGAGGAAGACTGTGTTTAATTTACATTAATTTACTGAATCCCCTCATTGTGAGTATGGACCAGATCCTAAATTTTTATAAATACAAAATAAACATAGATCACTATCCACACATTAAAGCGACAACAAGGTTGCTTTCCTGGTTGCAAAATATTATTAATATAAGGAAATACAAACCGGTAATTCATCGACCAGTTAAATAATCCGTTATAGTTTGGCAAACTGTTGTGTTTAGAAAATAAAAAGGTGTGATATGGACTTTCATCTGTAAGAAACGTCCATATCTGTTGCAAATTAGTTCGTTTTGGAAGACCTTCAGCGCTGCGGGTTTGATGCAAATGAAATACAACTAGATCTGCTTCCTCTAAGTCTCCATCTTGGTAACTTATAATACAGTTTTTTACTGAGCAGTTTGCGAGAGGATCAAAACTAAAAGAAATATTGTTTCCTATTACAAAATGATTGTACAGGTAAAATACTATAAAAATAGCATGTAAGAATATACCTTACCGATGATCTGTGAAATGTTTGATATGCCTTCTTTCCAGAAGCTTTCCATGTTTCCAAATTAATATCTTATATGTTTTTAAAGAAGTGTTGACATACGGACAGTTTTCTTCCAAATATAAAATTCGTCCCAGTTTCGACAATGTGCTGCGTTCAGTTTCATTTACAATATCGAAGAGTCTTGGTTTTGGGTAACGTGACGTCAATTTTTCCTGAGGAATGCAATTTTGTAGTACTTGCACTACTTAGAACTCAATTGGAAGCGATTTTTTACTGTTGCAAGCCACTGAAGCTTTGAGGTGTAACTCGCATTACTGCGATAGATCTGTCCCCCCTGCTTAAGATATTGTTATACAGTGAAAATATAAAATATTCCAGTATAATATTAAGCAGCATTAACGTGCTTCCAAGAACTGTAATTTATATATTTTTATCCCAAATTCTTCGGTCTGTCCGTCCGTTTGTCTGTCTGTTCGTCTGTCTGTGTACCTGTTTTTCTGTTGGCTTAATAGTTCAGAAACTAGTTGTTGGAGGAGTACGATATTTTGTATGCGGATTAGATGTCTACCTGGCTCTATATTGAATATACTTTCTGTTAAATATAATACTGGTGAGCACTTTAAAATTATATTATTCTGTCTATTTTTGGAACTCAAGAACTGTTAGTTAAATAAAAGTAACATTTTGTATATAGTTCAAGTTCCGAGTAAAGCCATTTACTAATTCTCTTTATTGTAATTATTACATTTACGAGGAGGAGGTAAGAAATGTTCTCCTACGACTGGTTATGCTTAGAGGCTTAGTCGTCGCAGTTCGATATAACTGGGTATAATTTATTATACTCCGAGTACATAGTACTTTTCTCCTTTTTCCACAAAAATAATAAAACTTGCTCAGAAATAGAAATTAACAAAGTTATAATAAAATACGTTTAATGTATAATAAACTTTTCAAAAATTACGAATTTTGTAGAAACCGTACAAAATAGAGTCAGTTGAAATGAGAAATCTTCTCTAAAATTTTAAGCCGAATTAAAAAATGTTATAATATACGGGGTGTTCTATTTAAAATAGGAGTTATTAAAAACAAACAAAAAACGCATTTTGGAGGTATTCAACTAGAAAATCGGCTATCTCATATCAATACATATTAAAAATTTTACAAAAATTTAAAGTTTGAAAAAATTCTTAGAGCCGTTTTTGAAAAAATCGAAAAAAAAACTGAAAAATCAGTAAACACCATACTTCTGGTTATGCAGTTTTCTTCAAAAACTTGCTATCGCATCTAGATAGTACACAAAACTTATATATAAAGTTTCAACGTCATACCTTTTTTCATTTTTGAGATATTATATTCACATACACACAGACTGCCTGACAGACAGACCAATGAAAAGAAGCATGTTTTGTGGGTTCAGGGGACTATAAAACGTCAAGTTCCGTTGATAACTCAATTTCGAATTTTTGAGGTGAATCTAATACTTCCTTTATTGTAAAAGGAAGTAAAAAATCTTACTTGGTTTTTCTAGATACTTTGAATATAATAAACATCAACTTAAAATGAATGATAATTTTCTGTGGCCAATTACTTGTTCCCAAAAGAAAGGTAGACTGACGAGAGATTACGTTTAAAAAACTATTTCAAATAAAATATTGGCTTTCCCTTATCGATAACTTTTTAGGTATATATAATTTTGATATAAATACAAATTTATTCGTTTGTAAATATTATTAATATAAAATATTTTTCTCAATTTTTTTGTCTACATTATCTTTTCTTGGGCTACGAAAAAGCTTGACAATTTATTAACATTAACTCTTAGTAAAGTAGTATTTTTCTTTAATTTTTATATGTTATCTTTGGTTTTCTTATTACTTCATAAAATAGCGTATACAAATAGCAATATATCAAAAGTACTTTATGTATAGTGTATATACTTTAGATAGCATACTTTTTCTGTAGGTTTTTCTTGATAAATTATAACCCAGCGAAGTTTATGAAGAATGTGTCTACACGAAATGTAATTTCTCAAATAATATTTTCGATTAAGAGCTGGTTCTACAATGCAAATGTATACCTAGAATAAGCTATCAGAGGTATAATTGTCATAGTTTCCTTTATTACAGCAATCGTTTCTGGGGTATTTATTTCCCGATCCTTTGTAGAACTCGCCCTAAGTGTGTAAGGTGATTCATAGGTGTGGCCATCAAATTAAATGGGTGTATACTAGCCTCAGTGGAAGTACATTGCACTAAAATTTAATTGCTTACGGCAAAAAAATTGCATTATAATCTGATGCAACCTTTCGAGAAGCACTGGCTAAATCAGATGAAAGTGCATTAACCTAATGCACTAAATGTGATTGAAATGCCCAAACAAATGTTTTTTGTTCAACCACATGTGCGAACTAGTTAGTTTATAATGCAAAGTAGTTCTGTTTGATGTCCTTTAAACACTTTTAAATTTAATGACGATACTTGTGAATCACTTTGTATCTAATTAATTTTTGGGTTTGTTGGGACAATTTCAGAATGAAGATATAAATTAATATTTAAAAGGGTACTGCATATTTAATTCTCTACAGGAAATATTCATACTATATCATTCCAATCTTCCATAGTAAAAGTCTATTACCAGAAGATAGTCCAGTAGTACTATATATATTACCTGAGTTTCATTTAATCTATGGCGCCCAACGAGTATATCTCGAACATCTGGCTTATAAGCTGTAGCAAAACTCTTGTAAATTCCATTTGTTTTTCGTTCTGTTTGAATAATTAATACAAGAACAAGTAATGCCAAAAACAGCATGCTTGCTTTAAGCCGTTTTTTGATTGCTGGAAACATATTTAAGCTGGAATACCTAAAACGCTGATATTAGTTGAGGGTGTGCATGAAAATTAAAATCGCACTTACGTCTTTTTCCCAAAATTTGCCTGTCTAAAATCCTAACTAGACACGTTGCCACACTTCGAAAAATGTCTATGCGTTATCTGATCTAGTTACGTGTAAAGATAACAATAAATTTCAAGTTTGAGCAGTGGCGTAGCGACTGCATAGCAAGGGTCAGTTATGCGAAAGGGCCCACGAGTATGGGGCCCTGGCTTTGGACAAGTAAACTGAGAAAAAGTATATAGTACATCAACAACATAGTCTAGATAGATAATATTGCATAAAAAATACTTACAGAAACAAATTTGTAATTAACTCCTAGGAATATCATAGTATTAAAATAACGAAAGTAACCAGGCGAGTACTTCATCTTCGGAGTTAATTGACAAGCATTAATCTAATACAGAAGTTCCAAAAAATAAAAGTTCAGACGATAAAGACAATGACCTTTTCGTGGTCACCGTGAAGCATTTTCGGATAACTACAATGGTCATTTTCTTAATCTCAGGTTGAAGTACTTGCAAATTATGACCTAGTAATGAAACAAATAATAGATGTGGCATCTGGTTCTATAAGGTAAGTCCAAAAATACAAAATGAAATAATACACTGTTTGGGACAAAAATTGTTGGAAGAATTAATTCGGCACCATTTTACTCCCTAATGTTAGACACGACTCAAAACATTTCCAAAACAGACCAACTAGTATTATGATGAAACATGTTTACGTTGTTCGTGATGATAATTTAAAACCAATACATTTTGAAATAAAACAAACATTTTTACTTCCCTCGTCTGAAAGACGAAGGAAGTATTGTAATCACAAAGAAATCACCTTCCAAGAGTTCTTCAGATCTTCACGTTTCAAGGTCCCTAGATGACGAAGAACAGGTTTTCTTAATTTCGTCTGTCTGTCTGTCTGTTTGTCTGTCTGCCTGTTGGCAGTATAGCTTAAAAACTATTTGGCGAAGTAAGACGATATTTTGCATAATACATATTATATATCTACCTCGTATGAAACCGGTACAATTTCATACAAATATATGTATATAAGGTTAGAAACTTAAAAAATTAAATTTTGTTTATTTTTGGGTTAATTTTGAAATAGAAGGAAGTAATAACTTAGGTCAGGCATTACATTTGACGAAAATAAGACCGATACAGGATAATGTCACAAAAGAGAAAAAACGTTTCAACTATAAGACCTCACTGTTCAAGAGAGGGACGCTCCGCATCTATTTCTATAAGGCTTGATGGCGCAGTTCGAATTTCTATGCAGTTACATCCGCTGCGGAGATGCGGTTACAATCGCTATGCAGGTGCGGCGGGTACAATTCCAGCGGGATACATTTTTTTAAATTTGCAAATTGATGTAATCCGGGAGAGGGAAGTTCTGGGTAAAGCCTTTTACAGATTTTTGACTTTGTTAAGATAGACGGCCATTCAGCAAAACGAATGAAATATCAAGTGTTGAGCATATTAAGAGAAATGCATTTTCCTTTAGAAAAATGCTACCGGTAGTAGTAGTGTATATAATGACTAAAAAAATAAAAGATATACAACCTAACACTAAATATGTGCATTGTAATAGTCATAATTAGAACTTGATAGTCGATGATAGTGTTAACAGTTGCCAAGAATACTGCAACCAATCAGTGATTGTTAAAGTTGAAAGCGAAACATCAGAGGAGATTGAAATTCTTATGGGAGTACGACAGGGCTGTGTGCTGGCGTCCTTGTTGTTCAATGTTTATAGTGAGGCGATCTTTCAGGAGACTTTAGAAGAAAATAGAGATGGAGTATTAATCAATGGCGCAGTCGTCAATAATTTAAGATTTTCATACGATACAATTATAGTCACAAACAACATGGATGACTTACAAAACCTCGTACAAAGTCTAAACAACAAATGTCAAGATTACGGACTGAATATGAACCTCAGTAAAACCAAACTTATGATAATATCCAAGACACCAAATGCCAATGCAAATCTCATAATAAATAACACAGGAATAGAAAAAGTGGATGCATACAAATACTTAGGAACATGGATAACAAACGCAAACAACTAGCCAGAAATACATTTGCAAAATTAAAAGGTTTCATTTGTAACAAAAAGCTCAATTTACAGCTTAGGATAAGAATACTCCGCTGCTATGTCTTCTCAATCCTATTATATGGTGCCGAGGCTTGGACTTTAAGATAGAACGAACTGAAGAAAATAAAGGCCTTCGAAAGCTGGTGCTACCGAAGAATGCTAGGCATTTCGTGGATGGATCATGTCACAAATGTAGCAGTCTTCCAAAGAATTGGAAAAGAAGAATAATTAATAAAAACAATCAAACAAAGAAAGATGGAATATTTTGGACATATAATGAGGGGCGAAATATACGAATTACTCAGATTAATAAAGGAAGGAAAAATACAAGGAAAAAGAAATGTAGAGCGCAGAAAAATGTCTTTGCTTCGAAACCTCAGAGAATGGTTTGGGGTAACATCATCACAACTTTTTAGAATTGCTGCAAATAAGGTGAAAATAGCCATGATGATCTCCAACCTCCGCTAGAAGACGGAACATTGAGAAGAAGATAAACCATAACCCACTAGTGAGATAAGAAAACAGGTCACTCACTGCTGTTTTGTTGGTAGCACTGTTAAGCTATGTCACATTCGAGATTTGTAGGTTAAGTTTTGCGTCAGCCTAACCTACTAACCTCGAATTTGATATAGACTGACAGTGCCACCGAAAATACACTTCAGTACTGCCAAACGTATAACACGAATCACTCCAATTATAAATTTATTTGACCTCTCGTTGCTTCCCAATTTGTCACTATGACTTTTCACGGCTGTCAATACAAAATGTATGTGCGGTAGGGCCAGATATTTCTAGCTACGCCACTGACTCCGAGCCTAGCCCATTTTTAAACAAGCGTACATTTTCAAGGTAGGTAACTGTTTTTCTATGGTAATACATACGAGTATAATTGCGACACACAGGTTGCCAACAAATATAAGGGTGGTTATATATTATCTAGTCTAAAATAAAAGGAACCGCTGGTGAAGGTATGGCCATTCGTTACATTAAATGTAATCAAAATTTTGCACAAGCTGTAGAGCAGTATTTCGGTTACACATGCACTGTTCCAGGCTATCTTTGCTGATTACCAAAAGATAAAGTACTTGGGAAAATTAATAAAATACTACACTTTGTTAGTGAATATGTAATTGTATGTTTTACAATTATTGATAGAGAGAAACAGAAAATAATTGTTTACTTCTGTTTGAAAAATGTAGTAATTTAGTACAATAAGAATAATTGCGTACATTTCAACAAGTTTGTATTTAATGAAAAATGAAGTTTCAACTTATTATTTAAGGGGCATCGTTTTAAACACTAAATTGTTCTATTTTAAGTGCATATGGTTTGTAACTTTTATTATCATAAAAGCATACATTCATAACTTGTTTATGTGTAGGCATTGTTATTAGATTTGGTTTGGGAGTGGTGCTCTTTGGCTTAAGTAATTATAAGTACATTTGTGGAAATGATTTGCCACTGACAGGAACGAACTTTTGAAAATGTATTTTGTGCAAAGTAAATAATTTTGAGCTATAGATAGCACCACAATCTCTATCAACAGAGAAGTATATTGACTCACTCTCAAATTACTTCAGTTGTGTTTATATTATTACACTATTTGTGTGTTTCTTACACTCTCGTATTTTAAAATAAAGCGCAATTTATATTCGGAAGGCATTCAACCTGATGTTATTTTTATGACAAATACCAAATTGTTGGTTTTTTTAAATATCTGTAAACTACTTTGCCGTAAAATGCAATATTAAAAACACAGAGGTTTTTTGCATTTTTCCCTAAAATTCGTTGCACATTGAAAGTCAGTTCTTCATCTATGGAGCGTTTTCAAAATCACCGCCCTATGAAATACTTCTTCTTAATCTTTCCTTGTATGTACCACCTGGGCAGTGTCGAGGTATTGTTTTACTGCATTACTCTCTTCTCTTCCTATGTAATTACGGATATTCAGTATACTACATCAAAAGCAGTTTGTATGATGCAACTGTTTCTTACCGTCACAAAAGTTAATCAAATTAGTCACATCCGATTATGTTATAACAAGTCTAAAAAATATACAATTTGTGCAAAAAGTATTAAAACTGTATTACACTTGGGTCCAGGGTGGTGTACCTTGAACAAGCATCCACGTACGATCAGTAGAGTTAAGCAACTCTCTCTCTCGTCGGAACTTGGATGGGAGTTCCACAGCTGCTTCACTTGGCTCCTCGTGGTACGGCTGCCACGGAAATAGTTGGTCCCGGATGTCATAATAATATCATGACAGTCATTAGTGGGGTTGGAAGTCTCCATAATGGTACAGCGATTCCTATAATTGGCCTAACGGCTATTGGCTGAGTACGAAAGAAATAAATAAATAAAAATTATGAAAAATTAGTTAATGTATCAACTGGAGCTGCTTATTGTGCTTTAGTACATAGGAATAAGTTATGCTCATCTTGGTTATGTTTTGACAGTTAGTGTCACTTGCATGTAAAAATTTAATATTTTACATTCCTTATGAAATGCGATAAAATAGTATACTCAACACGTTAGAAAAGTGGTTTTTCTCAACTTGTAGAGTAATATACTATTTTAGACTTTAACGTAAATGTCGCATACAGGAAAAAAGGGTAAAATATTTTAAGGGCATATAGTATGACCTAAAATAAGTCGAAAAGGCTGATAAACATAGGTCCGCAAACGAACCGTTACAGAAAATATTTCCACTTATGAGTGCAATTACTTATTAATTTTTCAATTGCTGCGATCTCGCAGCTTAGAGTTAACAAAATAGTAGGCCACTATTTGTCACCTGACACATTGTCTTGTCTTATTGAAGTTTGACACATTGTCTTATTTATTCCGTTGTGATTACAAAATTATGCCTTTTTACTCCAACGCGGAAATGGCAGACATGCATTTCATGTATAGTTGTGCTAATGGTAATGGTCTGGAAGCTCGTCGTCTGTATGTTCAGACTTATCCTGATCGCGCAGTTTCTTCTTGCCGACTGTTTGCAAAAATCCACCAACGCCTCCGGGACACCGGAAGTTTTGGTGAAAATGTCCGTAATTGTGAAAGACCCAGATCCGTCGCAACACCTGAGGTGGAGGAGCAACTTCTTGAAGAAGTCTAACAAAATTCTGGAACTAGTGTTAGGAGAATTGCAGCTCAAGTAAATATTAGCCTCTCGTTTGGAGAACATTCAGGTAGCAGCTTATCACGTCCAGCGGGTTCAAGCACTCGTTCAGCCTGATTATGCCGCCAGGTTATTATTTTGTACATTGGTGCTACGGGAATAAGCTGAAAATCCTAATTTCACTGTCAATATCCTTTTTACCCACGAAGTTGGGTTTGGTAGAGACGGAATTTTCAACTGCCATAACACCCATAATTGGGCCGACCAAAATCCTCATGCTATCGTTGATGCCAGACATCAACAGCGTTTCAACTTGAATGTCTGGGCAGGCCTAATAGGGCCTGTTTTTTGCCGAATCGGTTAACTGGTCCCATATATCTAATACTTACTATATTGCTAGCGGCTATGAGTGGGAAACTGACCAAGGAAGTGAGACAGACAACCAACTCTTCAATGTATAATGATGAGCTGTGTGCAAGCGCGGCGGCGTCGTCCGACCAATGGGGAAGTGGGCAAGTTTAAAATTCGCTTTTAAAGGCGGAGTTCGAATTATCACGCATGCGCACGAGGCGCGTTATACTCTAAGTGAGACTATGTCGGCGCCGTAATGTTTTCTGACGTTTCCAGGCCCTACTAGCAATATATGTGTATTATATATATGACTGGTCCTGAATACCTTAACTTTTTAATGAACACATTGTCTCCATTGCTTGAAGAAGTGCCATTGAACGTGAGACGTGAGCTTTGGTTCATGCAGGATGGTGCCCTTCCCCATTTCGCATTCGCTGTTCGGGAATACTTAAAATTACGCGGGAAGATGGATAGGGTCTGGTGTATGCAGAACCAGTTAATAATTTAGAACAATTACAGCAGTGCATAGAACAAGCGTGCCACACAATTAGGGCACAGCCCGGTATTTTTGAGAAGGTACGCAATTCCTTTTTACGAAGATGCACAACCTGCTTGCACATGGAAGGTGGGCATTTTGAACATCTTCTGCACTAGATAAAATAAAAATAAAATAAAATAAACCAGATTAAATTTAAAAAGCTTGTTTCTTTTATTATAAGCGTTATCGGACCTATGTTTATTAAGACTTTTCGACTTATTTTGGGTCATACTATCTGCCCCTAAAATATTTCACCCTTTTTTCAACACCCTGTATAGCAAAACTTTGTGGAAAAACTGTTGAAGCACAACATACACACTAAAATTCAGTTCCGAAAGTTGCCTCTGATATTAATTCTATTTTAGAATTTTATAATTACAACAAGCAAACTGCGCGCTACGCGCACGTGAAATAGGATACGCGAAAGGTCAAGCTCCGAGATAAGAAAAACAAAACCTAAACAAATATAAACATCTGTGAAGCCGGAACGTGAGATTTTATTTTGTATTACAGACACACATTAAGAAAAATTATATTATAGATACATTAGTCGACGCAAATGTTTCATTTGGTTTAGAGAAATCTACATTTTTGTTTACTCAAAGGAGTCTTTTCTGACTCGTGGGAAAAATCAATAGTGGTTCCAGTACCTAATTTTAGCAAACCTAATCAATTTTAAGATCTTCGTAAGATTAGTATTTTATCAGTATTATCAAAGGTAATTGAAAAGGTCGTTGATATTCAAATTATGGACTTTCTCCCATGCCATAACATTCTCCCAGAAACCTATTCTGGTTTTACGCCTGGATATAGCTGTGCTACTGTCCTACTTAATATAACAGACGATATTCTTACAGCCAATGACATGTATAGAACCACACTACTTGCTTTGCTTGACTACAGCACAGCATTTGATACTTTCAACCACGACATATTTGTTGCTGTACTAAAATACGTAGGTTTTGATGAGCGTGCAGTGTGATTATTGCAAAAGTATATGAATAATAGAACACAATGTGTAAATGTAGGTATCATACTGTCAAACTTGGCTATACTTGAGAGAGGTGTACCCCAAGCATCAATACTGGGACCACTGTTTTATACTAGTATATACCGGGTGACAATGAGACTAGGGCCATGCTTATATCTTCTTTATTTATGAATCGATTTGGATGAAATTTTATACCAAGATACTAGACATAATTTATGATTGGTCGATGGATATAGTCAAAATGGCTGACTTCCGGTTTTACCGGAAATCATACTAATTTTGATTTTTTAAATATAACACCCTATATATTTTATGTTTATCTGAATCTACCAGTCAAATTACATATAACAGTCTTGCCAAATTTCAATTTTTTTAAACTAAAAAATTATTTTGTTAATTTTTATTTTTTACAATAGAAGGCCTTGACTTGGAAAATCTATTCTAATTGACACTAGCAACCCTTAATAATAGCTATTTTATCAATAAAGTCAATAACAAACCTTTAATAAAATAATATAATTTGCTAAACTCGTTTTTTAAGAAAAAGTAACTTTTTTTAAATGTCACTTACTAAGGACCATCTTGCCATTAGATAGAAAATGTAATTACCAATCTAACGATATGCATCATGCACTACTTTATCTTTATCTGAAACTGGAAAAAAATTAATTTATTATTTTTTTAAGTCTATTTAAAAAACCGCAAGTGACACTAAATATATTTAAATAGATCACTCTATGTGTTTATCTTTTTCGGAATCTACGGCTCAAATTGCATACAACAGTGTTGCCAAATTTGTTTAGGTATTATTAGTTATTACATAAAAATATTAGAAAAAATAATTAATTAATTAATTTTTAGTTTCAGCATGTTGCATATTGTTAGATTGGTAATTACATTTTCTATCTAATGGCAAAATGGCTCTTAGTAGGTGCGATTTAAAAAAAGTGACTTTTTCTTAAAAAACGAGTTTAGCAAATTAAATTATTTTATTAAAGGTTTTTTATTGATAAAATAGTTATTATTAAGAGTTGATAGAGTCGATTAGAATAGATTTTTCCAAGTCAAGGCCTTCTATGGTATAAAATAAAAATTGAAAAATTTTTTTTTTGTTTAAACATATTGAAATTTGGCAAGTCAATTATATGTAATTTGATTCGTAAATTCAGAAAAACATAAAATATACAGGGTGTTCCATTTAAAAAATTTAAAAAGTTAGTAACATTTCCGGTAAAACCGAAAGTCAGCCATTTTGACTATATCTACCGGCCAATCAGATATTATGTCTAGTATCTCGGTATAAAATTTAACCAAATCGATTCATAAATAAAAAAGATATAAGCATGGCCCTAGTCTCATTGTCACCCGGTATACTATAAATGTCTTAAAAGCTTTTAAGTTTTGCAAATCACATCAATATGCAGATGACACACAAATTTATCTCTCGTTTACATCGAACGAAGCAGCTGTGGCTAATGATCGTTTAAATGAAGATATTTAGCAGTATCATTAGAGAAGCAGCAAAGCATTCGTTGATAATAAATGCTGATAAAACTTCTGTGAAAGTGTTTGAACTAGCCAGGTGTATTAGTCATTCCTTACCTTTTAATCACATTGAAATAAATAAAAAATTGATTAAACCCGTAGAATTGGTCAAAAATCTGGGTTTTACAATAAACTCTTCTTTACGCTTCAAACAACAGGTGACAAATATTCTTAAGTCATCTTACGGTAACTTGAAAGGTATTTATTCTCACCGACAGGTATTAAGTACAAATGTAAAAAAAATTTTGTGAATATCTGGTGCTCTCACATAAACTACTGTGATGCTGTGTATGGACAATGTCTGGGAGTGGATGATACAAACTGATTACAAAAATTGCAAAACGCATGCCTAAGATATTTATGGTATACGAAAATACTAAAAAATATCACATAAATTGCAAACTGCTGGCTGGCTGAATATTCGTAATAAATGTTTGTTACATTCAGCCTGTCTATTTAATAAAGTTATTAGGACAAAATGCCCATCCTATTTGTACAATATTGTACACAATAGTCGCAGGAAGGATTCTCGGTTTATTCCAGAACACAGAAAAGAAATTTAAATGCCCTTAATCCTATCAAATTGTTCATGTATATAATAAATTGGGCTGTACCCTCAAAACTCTACAGCATGCTTCATTTAAGAAAATATTTAAATCATTTTAAATTTCGGTGCAGTGAGCTGTTCATTAATATAGATTCAACATTATGTTACAACTTTATTTGACATTTTTTGTTTTATTTTTAAGGTTAGGTGGAAGAACGGGGACGCATCTTGAATGCTATGATGAACCGCGTCTTAATTTATACAAAGCAAATTTTTTACTTATTTTCCTTATATGTATGAATAATTAGTGGTTTTGTGGAAATAAACGACAAATTATTATTATCATTATTATTAATAATATAAAATACAGCAAAATTTGATATTAGGAAGCAAAGAAGAAAAACAAAAAGTATAATGCTTACCGTTACAGATTTACACAATTATTGGTCACCGCTCTGGGAAACCGTAATCAGAATGCAGAGCGGAAGACATACCTTCTGGATACCTCAAACACTATCTCACTAATGTACTTCAACAATATTGACTAAGAGCAGCTGGCAGCTGCCATCAGGGCCGGATGGGCAACATCTTAGAGGCCCGGGAAATAATATTTGTCGGCCCTTTTTTAATTTCCGGATATGGCTAAAATATACATTTACATGGTGTTACGCATTTTTCCTTTAAAATTAAATAGAGCATAGGTTTATTACAGATTTTTGAATCAGATTACATTTACTATCAAAAAAACATTCTTTTAGTTAAAAATGCCGGACTCCCAGTCAAGTACATATACCGGGTGTCCATTCTCAAAGTCGAACATAGAGAATTAACATTAGTGCATTCACTCGTTCTTCATTGAAATAATTCATTTTTCTGTAGATAATTTTAACAGACGTTGACAGAAAATATCTGATTTAAGCCAACTAATTACCAATTTTTTTGACAAAAGCTATCGAACTTGAGAAGCAAGGCATAGCATATTTAAAAATTCTCAAGCTTTAAATTAATATTTTAAAATAAAAACCGCATCTTGAATATTATTATTGGTATCATTTGATGCGCAATAATTTTATCTTTCCATTGATACCATTACCTTCCCTGTAAGTTGAATTGGCGAACAGGAATCGGCAAAAACGTTCAATACAATGTTAATCGCCTATGTTCGACTTTGAGAACGGACACACGGTATAGAAACATACAACAACAAAAAAACAAAATAAAAGTAAATCAAAGTTTAAAGTCTTTTTATTCCAAGTGTAGAAATTAGGTTTGTTATAAACGATTAGAGAACTTACAACTTCATAAAAATTTTTTAAACACAAAAATTTAAGAAAAAATTATTATATAAAAACTTTAACTCTTTTAACAATCTATTTAATAACTTGCTTTGCTGCATAAGTACATCTATAATGTTATCAGAGTCAACATTATATAAAATATTATTTTCGCAAGCCATTAACATAAAAGCATCCAAATTATTATTTGAAATTGAATTCCGCAATCAATTTTTAATGTATTTTAACTTGGAAAAACTTCTTTCACATTGCACTTGATTTATTGATAATGTTAATAAATATTTGTAAGCATTTCCTAGTGCAGATATGCCTCACTGTACATATTGTACTTTTGAATGACAGAATAACAGCAAATAGCACATTTAAGCCAATATTTACATTTTTTATTATTAACATCAAAACCACCATCTCTTTCAAAATCATCGTTGTCTTCTTCATCAGTTTCATCTGTATCTTTAACTGTAACATTACTCTGAAATTGTTGATTACTCTCCGCATTTGTTGTTGCCGAAACTTTAAATTTATCCCAATTTTTCGTGAAACTAACCAATTCTTCTTGCAGATTTTCTTTTGTAATATTTAGGTGATAGTTTTCTAGCAGTTAACACAATTTTTTAAAGCTATTTGATGGTACTCCTTGTTTAACTTCATCAAAGTTTGTTGGAAACAATAAGGCAATATCCTTATAAAGCTCACCATTATTCTTAAATCTACATTCTATAGAATTTATAATTTTATCTAAAATTCTATTATGGGTTTCAACTTCATAGTTTTTTCGGCTATCTTTTATGGGATCATCTTCCGCCAATTCTCCAGCCATTTTCTTTCGTTTTCTTATTCTCTTTTCGGGAAAGGAAATTGGTATGTCGATGTCGATTTCTTCAAGGCTGTCAATTTCATCTTGTGCCCATGCAATGAACGTTTGCATATATGTTTCAATATCACTCATGTCGACTTTAATTGTGATGTACAATTCATAATCATCTCGTGGCATCTTAGTAAGTCTAATCCGCTAGTATGCAAATATTTCGAGACAGGACCAATAATTGAAAATAATTTTGTAAAAATTTGAGCCGTTAGTACGTTAGTAGCATTTCATAATCTATAAATTGTGTAAGCATGGTAGAGGCCTTCACACGGACATCTGGTGGCATGTTTTCAGACAATTCTATATCGTGTAATGCTAATAATACATCGATGTAAAGAGCATTGGCGTGATTTTTGTAATTTCCAAATATTTTTTTCAAAGCTGCTTCTTTTGCCCACCAACGAGTTTCTCCAATTACTTGTAATTTCTTTTTTTGCGTTTAAGGATGTGATTTTCCAAATATTCGTTCTTTGGTAGGATTCTTTGAAGAAAATTGCAATGGAATTTAATAAGGTAAATAAAGACTTAGACGTACTTTCAGCCACCGGCCCTGCGGGCCTCTGAACAGCCGGCCCATCGGGAAATTTCCCGGTTCGTCTTATGGCCCATCCGCCTCTGGCTGCCATGAAGTTATTTTATCACTTGAACATCAAGCGTTGATAAAATACATAAACATATTTGTTTTTATAAAAGTTTACAATTACATACAAATATTTGGCACAACCTCTGTAGAGTTTCATAGAACTGCCGGAAACCATGCCTCAATTCTTATCACAAGGAATATTATATCTTAAGCCGAAGAAGAGCGATAAGGCTAATCCGTTTAATACGGACCAATAAAACATGTTTGCCGACAATTTACTTCAAGTTTCTAAAGCCTATTATTGCCCATACTACATATTCGGAAAAGATATACTAAACATGCCAGTGTAAGAGTTTGTACATTAGCCCTAAAATCAATAAACTCGAAAGGACCTATGGCAATCCATCAACTGAAAAACAAAGAGGGGGACATGGAGCAAGGAAATCAACAAATATATGAGATAATCGGAGAGTATTACACAGAAATCTATTGTTCCACAATACAAAAACCTTAACAAATAAGCGACATAACGGTAAATAATGTAGGATCAGACGACATTGCCGAAATTACGCCAGAAGAAATCGAAATGATTCTATCTCAAATGAAGAATGAGCCCCAGGGCAAGACGGAATCATCACGGAAATGCTGAAACCATTATAGGCCAATTATTAGTCTTCTACTTCGCCGTCATAAACTCTTAACAAACATTATCACCAACAGGCTAACAACTAAATTCGATAACTACGAGCTTCTCAAACAAGCTGGCTTTCGCAAAGGGTACAGTACCATCGAGTACTTGCAATCCAACCGCACAGAAAAATGTACAAAATATAAGATTCCAGTGCACTTGGCATTCGCTGACTACTAAATTGTGGGCGATCTTTCCAGAGCTAGACAATGCAAGAGTGGACTCGCGCTATGAAAACTTTGTCAAAAAAATTCCACATTTCCAGTCAAAATATCATAAGACCTAGAAACGTGTAAAATTCAAATGAGAAGAGCAGCAAGACAAGGGGAGACCTTCCCTAAATTGTTCACCCTAGCAATGGAAGATATTTTCAAAGTATTAAACTGGAATAAAAAGATCATTAACATCGATGGCCGATATTTGAATCATCTCCTCTTTGCGGATGGTTTAGTTCTAATGAGAAGTAGCCCTAGAGAATTACAGGAAATGCTAACAGAACTAAATATAGCCTCGGAAAAAGTAGGACTCACAATGAACACCGAATGGGCCAAAGTAATAACAACAGGCAAAGTAGCTATTATTCTAGAAGAAAAGATAATTGAGAATGTCGACTGAGATTACTAGGAGAGCCAGAATGACTTGTGCTGCTGTGGATTTCTTTCTCTTCTTATTGTAGGCCAGTAGCCTGTTTTAACCACAAAGTGGTTCTATGAGCCCTCTTTGCCCTAGGGCCGGGTAGGCTAGCATTGCCCGTCGAAATTGAGAAAGAGTTTCCTTGTTAGGGGTTAACTTGGATATATCATAAAAAATTTAGACATTCTAATAATCCTAAAACGAAAGAGCAGTAATGCATGTATACTCCTCGTTATGATCTACGGAATGAAGACAAATGGTGGTATGAATAAAAACGAAGTAGATGCTAATGCTACAATTTTAAGGATCTACTTCGAAGTATCTGCTCCATTAGTACGGTGTAATTAGTCCAAAAAACGGCCTAACCTCAACATCCAAAGTAAAAGTTTCCCTCCAACTCCAAATTGTTCTATACATTCCACATATTGCTTGGTAAAAAGTTACACAATTTTAAGGGTCGGGTTTGGGGGGGAGGGGAGAGAAGTTAGTAAATTAGTAGTTTTTATCAGTTTTTCTTAAATATTTCGAAAACTACGCGGTTTAGCGCGAAAAGTGTTATATACAAAAATAATATAAATTAAATTTCGAACAAAAATGGCTCTGTGCATAATCTTGCTAAAGTAAACGGTTCCAGAGTTACGGAGGTTGTAAATGTAGAAATTTTTTAGATTTTTTGGAAAAAATATGACATCACTAAGGAAACTAATTTTTTTGATCTGCTGTCATTTTTGTTATTGTTCGTCTTTAGAATACTGAGCGAACTATGTGATGTCATATTTTTTCCAAAAAATCTAAAAAATTTCTACATTTACAACCTCCGTAACTCTGGAACCGTTCACTTTAGCAAGATTATGCACAGGACCATTTTTGTTCGAAATTTAATGTATATTATTTTTGTATATAACACTTTTCGCGCTAAACCGCGTAGTTTTCGAAATATTTAAGAAAAACTGATAAAAACTACTAATTTACTAACTTCTCTCCCCCCCCCCAAAGCCGACCCTTAAAATGGTGTAACTTTTTACCAAACAATATGTGGAATGTATAGAAAAATTTGGAGTTGGAGGGAAACTTTTACTTTGGATGTTGAGGTTAGGCCGTTTTTTGGACTAATTACACCGTACTACCTCCGTAACTCTGGAACCGTTCACTTTAGCAAGATTATGCACTGGACCATTTTTGTTCGCACTTTAATGTAGATTATTTTTGTATATAACACTTTTCGCGCTAAACCGCATAGTTTTCGAAATATTTAAGAAAAACTGATAAAAACTACTAATTTACTAACTTCTCCCCCCCCCCCCCCCAAACCCGACGCTTAAAATGGTGTAACTTTTTACCAAACAATATGTGGACTGTATAGAACAATTTGGAGCTGGAGGGAAACTTTTACTTTGGATGTTGAGGTTTGGGTCTAATTGCAGCGTACTACATCATGAAGCATTTGGACAATTCCGGTAGTATTTGCTTAAAGTCGAAGTATTTACCACACTTCTTGTAGTATCTACTTTTATTCCGTAGTATTTGCTTTAAAATGTGTAGCATCTCACTTTGATTTCTGCTCGAGAATTTGCAGGTTGTTGAAAATGTTCATATGGATTGTTCAAGAACTTGGCACAATTATGTAAAATAAATTCACATATAATATATCGACATATTCTATCAGTTTTAAGTCGGATTGTATAATTTAACATTGGAAATTTTCTTTTCAACTGCCCAAAGCATCTTTCTACAATAACACGTTCTCTTGCATGTATTTTATTAAAATATATTTCAATATTTGTTGACGGATTTTTAAATGGTATAAGCATCCAAGGAGTTACAGCATATCCGGAATCATCCAAAAGACAAACTCTTTCTTGATTGTTATACATAATAGGGTAAATATTTCTCTACTGTTACACGTGGCTTGTACATTTATTGAAGAAACTCCTTTTCTGTTAATATATTCGTCACCATGTACGTAAGGTTTAAAAATTTTAACGTGAGTACAGTCAATTGCACCAATAACATTGGGTATTGCATGATGTACTGTCCACTCATCTTTAGCTATGTTAAACGTATCCGCCTGTAGCAGGGAATTTAATCCAATAATAATTTTTCTTGCTGCAGATTGCAAGTGATACTTTACCAATAATTTTTGAAACAGTTGTTTGATGAATCCCAACATCAACTCCAACGCCTAGCTGAAATCCAGGGTTCTCTTAAACAACGATATTCAAATTAGTTATTTCATTTCAAGTCTTTTATTATGTTTTTCGTATACTTTGCTTTATTTTTCCTATTTAATTTAATTTCTGTTTAAACATACCTAAGCTTCTTAAAAACACCTACATTTTCTGAATGTGTGTAAGCGCACAGCCTCTAGTTCCATTTACTTCTATCAAAAATGTATTAGCTAGGTAAGATACGTTTTCCCTATTGAACCTAAAAGAAATAGGGATTTAAAAAATGATGGAAAAGTTATACCTTATGTTAAGTTACCGGAATATTTTATGTTATAAAATATCATCATTGTAGCGTCGTCTTGCATTATATATTTTTCTCCTGCGTATTCCATCCATTTTCAAACAAAGGTTACCGTAGCAATCTCAGTAAAGCTGCTATTGTACCCACTTCGCTAACCTCAAGAATATACTAAATTTCTTCTTGAAATCGAAGTATCTGCTGTAAGAAGTCGGTACTTCAAATTGTAGTAAATACTTTAGTATTTTAACGAAATTGCTACTTGGTGTAGTAGGTTCCGGAAAAATTAAAAGTATCTACTTTGAAATGTAGTTTCTTCTTAGTTTTGAAGTATATACTTTGTATAAAATGCTAATACTTCTAGTATTAGCATGTACTTCGTTTTTATTCATACCACTCAGACTCAAAGCATTTACTCTATAAATAAGCTAAAAAGTTCCGCTTTGTGTCGTGCTCTTAAACTCGTCGCACGTGCTTTCAAGGCTTACTTATACGCTAGTAATATACTATTTGAAATATTCGTAATTGTTTTTACATAATACATTAATGCATTTTTTCAAGGAGAAGTAACTATTTTCAGTCTTTATTTATCAACAAACAAATCTAAAACGTTAAATTAAATATCCACTAACAAAGTCTAGAATTTAATTAATTTTCACATATAGCTCGGAACGATGAAAGTGTAGCTGAAATACTGTTCTACAGCTGTGTAAAATTTTTATTACATTGAATGTAACAAATTGCCTCCACCAGCGGTTATTTTTATTTTAGACTACTTAGATATTTTTTACCATTATACGTTCCCTTACTATTTTTTAAAATCCTTGTGTCGCATTTATACTTACCATCGAAAAACAGTTACGTCCAAAATGTACGCCCCTTTGAAAATTAGCTTGGTTCAGACTTACAGTTCTATGTTATCTTTAAAATACGTGTGTGTGTATGTGTACACTATTTACTAGCGCAGATAACATATCAGACATTTGTCGAAGTGTGAGAACGTGTCTAGTTACGATTATACGTTGATTTTCCGCTCCCCTCAATAATATCGGAGTTTTACGTATTCCAGATAAAATATGTTCCAATCAACCAGTAAAATGCTTAAAGCAAGTATGCTGTTTTGATAGTACTAGTTCTTGTGTTGCTTATTAACAAAAATCGAACAACAACTGACACAAAAGTTTTGCAAAGGTTTATAAGCCAGATGTTTGGGATATATGTATAGTGCCATATATTAATTGAAACTCAGGTAATAGATAGTACTAGTAGACTTTTTTGTGGTTATATACTTTTGATATGAAATATTAGAATGACGTAATATGAATATTTGTTCTAGACGTTAATATACAGTACATTATAAATAATTCGTATTTGAATTTTGGAATGCGTTCAATGAACCCACAAGGAAATTGGATATACTTAATCGAAAATATGATTTGTGAAATTATATTTCCTACACATATTTTCTTCATAAACGTCTCCAGATTTTAATTTATTAAAAAACTATAGAGAAAATATGTGATCTAATAATCACAGTGTTATTAAGTTTCCTTAATAATTTGTGTGATAAAAGCCTGTATCAATTTCATTTTGAAAGCACAGCACATAGTGGATTTTATATTTCTGAAAAACAAAAACGTTTCTTACCGTATATTTGGTGGTTCAACGTTATTTGGATTTTATATTTTTAAAACAATTAACTTTGAAATCAGCAACTGAACTATTATGAAGATTTCAATGCCAATAGTAGCGAAATTGTAAAAAACGTTTGTTGATAGAAGAAAATAATACATTATCAATGTATATTTCAATTTTACAATCTAATTAAGTATATCGTGTGTCCGTTCTCAAAGTCGAACGTAGGTGATTAATATTGTATTGACCGTTTTTGCCGATTCCTGCTCGCCAATTCAACTTACAGGAAAGGTAATGATATCAATGGAAAGATAAAATTATTACGCATCAAATGATACCAATAATAATATTCAAGATGCGATTTTTATTTTAAAATACTACCTAATTTAAAACTTGGGAATTTTTAAATATGCCATGCCTTGTTTTTCAAGTTCGATAGCTTTTGTCAAAAAAATTGGCAATTAGTTGGCGTTAATCAGGTATTTTCTGTCAACGTCTGTTAAAATTATCTAGAGAAAAATGAATTATTTCAATGAAGAACGAGTGAATGCCCTAATGTCAATTGCCTATGTTCGACTTTGAGAATGGACGCCCGATATACATTAGACATACACTAATTTATGAAGTAATACAGAAACAAAAGATAATATACAGATTCTCCGATATCCGTTTGGAAAATAGGAAATTAATGAGTGCGACGAGGACAATATAAACATAATGAGTAGTAGGACAAAGATAGAATGTAGTCATGGCTAGGTAAATTTTTAAACTAAAATTAAGTCAATGAAACAAACAAACAAACACTTCTGCCCATATATGTATTATATATATGCTTCTGCCAAATATTTTATCTGTCATTAAGAGTATAAAGTGAGGTCTAAATATACAATTGTTTATTATTCACATAATTATTATAACTATTTAAACCCCACTATATACTCTTAATGACAGATAAAATATTTGACAGAATGTTTGTTTTATTGACTAAATTTTAATTTAAAAATTTACCTAGCCATGATTACATTCTATCTTTGTCCTACTACTCATTTTGTTTATATGGTCCTCGTCGCACTCATTAATTTCCTATGTTCAAAACAGATTTCGGGCAATCTGTATAACAACTAAAGACAAATTCAATTGTTTGCCATTAATTTTGCCTCAACAGCAATCACTGACCACAGAATGTCAATGCTAAATAACTATCGAGAGATAAAAAAAACTGATCTTCAGCGGGCTGTGGAAATTCAAATGTATGAATAATATGTTGGTGCCAATGTAAGTCTATGTCAAATTCGACGTTATTAGGTTAGGTTTTCCGTCAGTTTTGACACAGACTGAAGGAAAACCTAACCTGCTAACCTCGAATTTGACATAGACTTACAGTGCCACCAACATATTATTCATACGTTTGAATTTCCACAGCCCGCTGAGGATCAGTTTTTTTAAATCTCTCGATACATGCGCAATAATTGCCAATTAACTAAAGCAGACGTGCGAGATGAACACTTATTACCCCGCAGTTAATGTTTGTCGTAGCCCAAGAAAAGAAAATGTAGACAGAATGTTTTAAAAATTCTAAAGAAAAATCGAAAAATTGGAAATAATTTTATATTAATAATATTTAATGACGAATAAAATTGTCACTAAATATGCATTTGTACCGAGAAAAATATATAAACATATAGCATATTTGTTGCTTTATGATTCAGAGCAGGCTTTCCATTTGCATTTTTGTAACAGTGTAGGTGTTACAAAAAAAACACTAGTATGTTAAAAACCTGTTACATCTTTCAATGTACTTGTTACGTTATAAGCAGTGTTATACTTAATAAGGACTAAAATTACTGAGCAATTGAGATTAAATAAGGTATCGCTTTATTTTAAGAACGTTTATTTAAACATCATCGTTATCTAACATTTGTAGACATAAATTTATGTACCGTAGCCATCATAGAAAACTAAAACAGTGAAAATATAAAGTAACCTAACCCCATTTTTTTTAAATTTTAGTGTTGTAATTATGGGTTCCATGTTACTACAACGTGTAGCATGTCAAAGATCACTTGCAAAGTTTAGAACTCTTTTAATCTCGACAAAATTCTGTTAAGAC
>CALNHX010004415.1:0-128230 GCA_940337035.1 Agriotes lineatus
AGAGTGAAGACTTACGATTCTGCGGTCTGGCCAGTACAACAGTGCGCTGCGGTTAAAACGAATTTTTCTGTTATTAACGTTCCTCCACACTTAACTCCACCATACGTTGTAGTGTTCATAGCTACGTATAGCAAAGCAGCCACCCAAGGGTATTCTCCGATTTCGGTTTTGTCACCGTTGTAGATCTGATTTAAGACGCCTGATTGGCCACATTGTGTTCTCTCTGGAAACTCTCGTGCAGTGTAATCCTTTAAAAATGTGATTGTGGCACTGGAAGTACAGCACACCAGTATTTTGTAGTTTATATCTGAACCACAATTGCCATGTCGACTAAAAGCTGGGCAATCGTCTTCATGTGTACACTTTCCCTTCGGATGGTTTGGGCATGCTGCACCAGGATCTGAGATAATTAAAAATATTAGAAAGTAAGAAGCAGTTTCTCAACCAACGTAGTTTTTTTACAATATAAAGTAGGTCTTTAAAAACATATGATGACAAGTTAAAAAAATTACGCGATAAGTTACGATTACTTAACTGTTATTCTCTGAATGTAATTTTTTGGCAGTGGTCTATTATGATATGTTTTATTGGACTTTTCCCACTGTCTAGGGTGTATATCACACGACGTTTCGGGAGTTTGTGATCTACTCCCGTCTTTAGGTGTTCCTGGTTAGTCCTGAGAAGGACTGATATTGTACATCTTTATACGTAAGTCGTGGCTCCCCCGGGGTTTGAATTCGGGACCGCTGATATATACCCTAGACAGTGGAAAAAGTCCAATAAAACATATCATATATAATAAAGATTGACCAACTTTCTACAAAATTTACCTTTAAAAATAAAGTTCTCAATGGAGTAAGTCTCAACTCAAACAAACAACACAAAAAAAACGTCCAATCCCCTATAATACTGGCTTATATGAAAACCAATAGAACAGGAGATAGAAATACAAAGAGTGAGATATAATATGTACAATATTTTTTAAATTTCAGAAGAAAAATCTAGTAGGTAGAAGTAATTAATTCAATTTAGAAAATCGCTTCCAACCTCCTCAAAAAATTTCGCCGTAAGAAGTGATTCCCTTATTGACGCGCTTGATAGGGACAATGATGAAGAAATTGATATGTCAGAAAATAAACCTGAATCAGAGGAGAAAAGCTTTTAAAAAAGTACAGAGGATACAAGCATCAGAAGAAACGTGATAACTGGTTTGTTTCTGCAACATTAACAAATTTATTTTTAACCTACGAAGGTATGTCAACGCTTATTGCTGCCCAGTTTCTGTATTTTCCAATTACTATTAGTTAAGTACCCAGATTCCAGTGAAAATGTAGATTCTAGTGCAGTTTCAAAATGATTACCTAATATAAATATATCAAATGTACAACACAATACTAATAGTATTAATATTACGCATTAAAGTCTATAAAATTTCTAACATTCTATTGCTACAGTTAATCTTTTTCTTCCTACAATTCTCATGACATTGCTCACAACGAATGAAAAGCCGAAATTTAATGAGAACAGACAGATGTATTATTTATCCAATACAATTTTGAAAAAGTTAGGAAGTTATTTTGGTACCATGAGAATTGTAGGAGGAAAAAGATCAATTGTGTCAATAGAATGTTTAGAAATGGAGATCAATATTTGGGCAGAAAGTTATATTAAAGAATGATTAAATTATGTGCCATTCCAAATAGATTTTATTAATCAAAGTTTTGGTTACCTTACATTCAGGAGAAAGCTAGAGCTGAGATTTATATAGCAAGGGTATAGAGGTGTCCCTAAAATAATGGGACACCGATTAGTCATAGATTCCTTACGTCATAATAAATCGATTAAACGTAATATACCTTAGTACAAAGTCCCTTCAGTAAGAAGTTATAGGGCCGTGAAGTAAAATTTTTTATTTCTTATTTTTTGTTAATTTCCACAAATGTAAAGATATCGATTTGAATTTTGGTATACATACTTAGTACTATGTGCTGCACTAACAAAAAAAAATAAAATAAATTAGACTTGACTGTAAGAGGCACTTTACCTATCTTTCAAAACTTTTTTTAGCTTTAACTTCGTTATCTGTAACTTTTTTGAAATTTTAGGTTTATTATCTGAAAGAAAATTAGAAAGCATAAAAATAATGTGCCCTTATTTCTTACTCCTAAAAGCAACCGTTTACCTTAAAATGCCCATCAAAGGTTTTTGGTTGTCATTAAGACGGGCAATTATCAAGTAGCCATGATCACAAAAACAATGGGTTATGATTGTAATCTAGTAAACAACATCAAGAAATCAATTAATGATGTTGGTGACATCAGTTTTTTGTCTTTTGTGCTTAGGAAAATGCTGCGACATAACGAACCTTGCAGCATGGGATAATTCGTTATATAGCGGCATTTTCTAAAACATAAAAGAACAAATTCTTATGTCACTAATGTCATTAATTGATTTATCATTGTTTTTTATTAGATGACCATTGGTTTTGTGATCATGGCTACTTGATAATTACACGTCTTAATGACAACCACAAATCTTTGATGGGCATTTTAAGGTAAACGGTTGTTTTTAAGCGTAAGAACTAAAAGTACATTATTTTTGTGCTTTTTAATTCGCTATCAGATAATAAACTAGAATTTCAAAAAAAGTTACAGATAACGAAGTTAGAGCTAAAAAAATTTTGATAGATAGGTAAAGTACCCCTTATAGTCAATTCTAGCTTATGAAATTTTTCCTATTAGTGCACTACAAAATAGTAAGCATCTATACCAAAATTCAAATCGACATCTTTACATTTGTGGAAATTAACAAAAACATAAAAAATAAAAAATTGAACTTTGAGGCCCTATAACTTCTTAATGAAGGGACTTTGCACTAAGGTATATTACGTTTAATCGATTTATTATGACGTAAAGAATCTATAACTAATCGGTGTCCTATTATTTTAGGAACACTCTGTATAATGGAAAGTTTGGTGGTTTTACCAAACATGTACGGTATTAGATAGGACACGTCCCATATTTGGAGCCAAAGATACCGGATGGCATTTTAGTAGAAGCCTAAAGTAAACATTTTCCATTAGATATACAAACCCCGTTGACAGCTTCACAGGTTAAAGATGTGCAGGGAATGTTAAAAGTTTTAGAATGTTTACAACAAGATTTACTAATTAATGCAGGTTGTTCTGTAAATGTTGTATCTGAAGAAATGCTTGAAAAAATATTAGCAAAGAATAATGAAATACCTGTTTTACCGGCAATAAATTTAACTATCTAAGGTGTTACTGGAGAAATTAGAAAAGTAAAACGGCAAGTCTTAATGGTAGTAGATATGGGTTATTCGAAACAGTAAATATTATCTTTGGTTATTAGTCAATTGAATACCACAACAATTTTAGGCATGGATTGGATGTACAAAGTGAAGACGGTTAGATCTTAATGCAATGAGGTTTGTAGATCAAGAACTATTATATGAGGTTACTTTTAGACAGAACATTAGCAAAAATAATCTACTATCAAATAAAATAAAATTGTTCGAACCAATCAATTTGGATGTACAAAATGTGAAAAGATTTTATATAAACGCATTAAAATTGGAAAATGATAAAAATAATGAGGGAATGAAACCATCAGAAATGGAAATGGAACCATGACAGTTAGAAAAAGAATTGTTTACTGTATTAAAAGATTTGAAAATTAATACAAACTTAGAGGAAGAATTGTCTGAGAAAGTTTACATCAGTGATCAATGTGATAAGTGTGAGATGGTAGTACCGATACAACATTTAAATAAAAACCAATCAGGAAATCAATTACAGAATATTATAAATAATAATAAATTATCAAAAGTACAAGATTTTTTAGAAGAAATATAATAGTAAATTTTTTGATAAGCCAGGCTTATGCAATAAATAGTTATGTTTGTAAATTACAAATTGGAGCTGAAACTGTTTTTGTTCAAAAATCATATCCAATACCATATGCAAAAAGACCAGCAGTTGAAGTGGAAATAAGAAGAATGTTTGATTTTGGTATAATAGAACATTCAGATTCACCTCTTTCTAATCCAATAGTGGTTGTAACAAAAAATAATGGAACAGTTCGTATTTGTTTAGATGCTAGAAGGTTGAATACTATTGGGAATCGCCACCATCAATAGATGAACTATTACAAAAATTTAATGGTATGAAGTTTTTGTCTTCTTTAGATTTAACCTGTGGTTATTGGCAAATGAAATTACATGAAATGCCAAGGAATTGTACAGCAGTTTTAGTAAATGGTAGGAGTTATCGTTTTAAGGTGTTGCCATTTGGATTAAATGTATCAATAGCTGCGTTTAATAGGTGTCTTGATCATGTGTTGGGTTCAAAAGTATTAACTTTTGCAACAGTGTACGTCGGTGATATTCTTTTGGCTTCGAGAACATTAAAAAAAACATAGAAATCAATTAGCATTGGTATTAGAAACACTCAAGATGGCTAAAATTACTGTTAATGGTAACAAAACAGATCTATTAATAGACCAAAAAAATTAAGTTCTTAGGATATGTAACTAGTCTTCAACGAAAAGAGGTAGATCCTGAGAAAATACAAACTATACAAGATTTTAAACCACCTAAAAGCAAAAAGGAGTTACAACCATTTTTAGGAGTGTGTAATTTTTATAGAAAATTTGTAAACTGAGCAGCATCAATAGGTAAATTAACGCATTTGTTGAAGAAAAATAATAAATGGACATGGGAAAATGAGGAACAAAAAGCATTTCAACATATAAAAGATAGTTATATAAATGTTGTAACATTATCACATCCAAACTTTACTAAAACATATATTGCAACCGATGCTTTAAGTTGTGCATTAGAAGCACATTTATTTCAAATAGATGAAATTTGTACTACAGAAAATTTAATTTATACTAGTCGTACTATTGCGACTTTCACTCTGATGATGCAAGCTGCAAGGTCTTGCGAAAAGTTAGGGAATATGGATGCACAAACAGCAAAATGGCCAAATCCTCGTTCTCAAGATACTCAAACAACACGAGGCACCAAAGAGCATGACCGTCGCGCGGGTTTTTGCTCGACTTCACAAGGTGCAAGGCACATTAAGCCGGAAAATGCTGGGTGTTCATATATAAATACGACGCGGTCTAAGCCGAAATTCTATGCTAAGAAGAATAGTCTTATGTTACTGGAAACGGAAAGAAATTATATAACTGAATTAGAAACTTAGAACTTACATTTTAAGATACGAAATAATAATTTATTCTGAAATCGTTCGTATTTTGTCAATTACTAAACAATTTTGGACCAGGAAAGTAGACTTTCCCTGACACACGACAGTAAAACCCAGACTAGTATGATTTTACTGAAACGCCATTTTTTAAAGAAGAAGTTCATTTGAAATATTTATATTAGGTAATCATTTTGAAACTACACTAGAATCCACATTTTCACTGGAATCTGCTGAAATACTCATTTTGGAAACTTAGTTTGAAGCTTGTTACACGATAAATTGCTCATTAAGACTCCATGGGAGGCTCGTAGCAGTGTTCGCCCTTGCACGTACCCCACAGCTCAAATGCTCCGGCCAGAACTCAGTCGCGTGGGAGGGTTCACAGGTTTAGGGTGCGTTTTGGGGCGAAATGCCACGACGGGGTGTCGATATCGGGTTATTAAGACAAAGTTATGGGGCGCCACGACATTTGAAAGATGTTAAGATTGATAATTAACTGACGACCGGCCAAAAGTCGAAAACCAATCGCCGTAGCGTTGCGTTGCACTCCAAGGGGGTACTCCTACGGCACTCGCTTTTACACCTACCTTTTTGGTGTCCTTTCTCCAGTTGCTTAGGCCCTGTACAAAGGAATACATACACAACGCAGCAAGAAACTCAATTCTTGTCAGTCATAAAAATGCACACATAATTGAAATGAAAAACAATACGTAAATTAAAAATGGGTAATCTATTACCTTACTAATTACAGGCCCGAAGGCAAGTGTGCAGGTAGCAAATGCTACAAATTGGGGTTAGTAAACAATGCAACACAATAATGGCTGAAGGCCAAGGAAGCGGCACATCCGCTGCGAGTATTGGTCACCTAGGTCCCGGAATACACTAACTAAATTTTGCCTAATGGCTCACTACGCTTCCAGGAGCCAGGCTTCCATAAACTTATGCTGAAGGCTTCTATTTACATTACTTGACGATAACTAGGGCTCGGGCAATTAGCACGCGACCCACAAATAGAATATACGATAGATTGAGAGTTCCGGAACTTCGCACGTCACTGTATGATACGCAATTCACTGTTTTGTTTAATTACTAGTACAATACCTTGATTTATCGCTAGGGCTCCAAGCAACTGTGTTGTTGAAGTGCTGATGCCGGAAGATTTCGACCTGGAGATTCAACGCTCTGGCGATGCTTACAGAAGAGGGTTGCGATAGCAGCTTAGAGGCGGCAAGGGTTGATAGACAGGTAGGGACGGTTGACCAGCTTACTCGGGGAATTGTGGCGGCAAGATCCTTCAAAGAAGTAGCAGGGTTGAGCCAAACGATAACTCACAACTGCTCACCCTGTATGTTGATGCTTTGTGTTCGTTCCCGTTACAAATCCGCCAACCTGGGCGAAGAATGGTACACAACGATACTTAGGACTTTAAGGGACGAAAAGCACTTGTAACTGCCACAAGTCCGAGGGTACAACGCGCCCCTAAGAACTCAAGGGGTTGTTCTTAGTTCTTCCGTTAATTTGCACAACCGTGCGATAGCGAAGCTCAAATTGGACTCTCCGGGAGGGAACGCGCTGGACGTAGCGTTAATTCGATAATTGCGTCATGCGTAACTTTCCATCGTCGGGCATCTCACTCAGGTGCATAGAGAACCTATTGTTCGAAGTGCTGAATTGCATTCCCAAAAATGTAACGCGCAACCAAGCGCGGGGCTTCCATAAACTTAACACTCGTCTCGCCGGCGCGGTAATCTGATCCTCAAGGCCTCGCCTTTTTAACTAGTGGACTAAATGCAGACTCCATCTACCAGCGATTTACGAAGTCACTTAGCAAGGTTTTGATGCTATGATCATGCGTTACAGCGTTCGCCTCTAGATTGAAGCAAATGCCTTACTTAAGATACTTTATGCGACAGATGTCGGGATCTGGCCTACATATGTGCCAAACAGTTAGAGAATTTGGGAAAAATGCACGATGGCTCAAATTATCCTGCAATATGCGGGAGCAGAATGCGGAATTACACATAGATTTTTAACGAAAATCGGGAGTCTTAACAAGCTCTGAACCAGAACCACTAGCAGAATCGGTTATTTTCTTTCCTTGTATTTGATTAGCAGTTTGAAGTTTATTTTGGAGTGAATCTGAAATGTAACCTTCTGCTACACTTGTAGACTGCCCCCGTGCCTTTTCATCTTGATTGCATCCTTTCCAGCATCAATCAGTAGTGTTGCTGAACTACGAAGAGATACGGAGTTTTTGCACAACGTTACATTAGGGAGTTTTTGCACCACGTCACGTTAAAATAACGTTACGTTAAACTCCAAAATTTTAATTTTAACGGTACGTCATTTTATCGGAACGTTATGCAAAAACTCGCTATTAAAAAAGCATTACGACCGTTATTTTAGCAACACGTTATGTAAAAATGCCCTAAAAGTAATGGTGGAAATGGCAACGGCAGGCGCATGTGAAGTTTTCGTTTCAAATATTGGGAATGGAATTGAATAAATGGATCGTTTCTAATTATTAACTAGAGAGCTTTCGGTGGACAGTTTTTCGTTTATAAAAATAACAAATCTCCTTATAGTTAGTTGTAAATATAAAGTTTAGCTTATAAATATCTATGTTATCTCTTTTTGATATCGGAGTAAAATAGTTCCAAATCACGAAAATCTTTCTTGAACTCATTTCTACTGCTAACTTTGTAACCGTAACATACCCACACGATACTATAAAAATGTGTACAAAAATCTGGGTTTTAGTGAGTGAATGGTGAGTATGGCAATAAATATTAGGCTGGCTGCAGTCGTTTAGAGAAACAATAACTAATGTGCACGTGCTGACATATACAATAAATAGAAACAAAATGCAGAGGACGCGCGGTCAGCGATGTTTGGGAAATAAACGAGTAGAACATCTTCTGTAACTATTATGACTTTTTTACAATTGCACCAATCTTCAAATGTTGAGTACACATTCTGATATCTGGCTTTCGATTTGCTTGGCAGTAAATCTTCCATTGCAGCATTGGCAGCTGCACTTATGTTCGATGGAATGTAATCTTTTACATCACTATTTTCTTCTGAGGCACTCATATCTATCACACCGTTATCAGCTCGAAGAAAGAAACAGGAAAAATTGGAAAAAATTATGAAATGTTTTGCAGACACATGATGTAAGGGCAATTAGTCTGAAGCTTGCCGGGTCAGTTTTCGTCTTATTTGGTTTCAGAATTGGTACGATAATCGTTTCGCACCACTCATCAGGAAAATAGTGGTTTTGCCATAGTTGATTGTAGATTTTTAGTAGGTGTTCTTTACTATTTGTGGTTAAATTCTGAAGCATTTCGTATGGAATGTCGTCGATCCCTGGGCTTGTGGCTTTACACTCTTTTAGGCATAAATCTAATTCCCATATGGTGAAAGGGAGGTTGATAGCTATAACCTTGGACTGGTCTATGTTTAATTCGATTACTTCTGTATCAGGTGAGTTGTTGTTGATGGTGTTAGAGTTATCAAAGCTGTTATTGAAGTTACGATGGAAGTACTTTGCGAGTGTATTTGGAATGTCTGGTGGTGTGGTATAGTGTGTATTATTTTCAGTTAATGAGGCTAAGTAGTTATTTTGTATATTTACACCTTTAATTCTTCGAATTTTATTCCAAACTTCCTTAATCGGTGTGTCACTATTCAAGAAGGAAACACTTTTCCCATGATTGCTTATTACTTTTTTTGATGGTTAATCATGCTAGGGCTTGGCACTTTTTGAAGTTGATTAAGTTCTCGACGTTACGGTGTTTTTTGTAATAGTTGAATGCTTTTTTGCTTGCTTTGATGGTTTTCGCACATTCAAAGTTCCACCAAAAAACAGCTCCATGTGTCGGCGGGTTGGATTTCTTACCTATTGATTGCTCTGCTGCATTAAGGATCATTGATGTGAAGTTCCTTACGAGTGTACTTCGATCATCCGTATTTGTGATTCTCGAACACATATGCTCAGTTAATTCTGCATAGAGTATCCAACTTGCTTGGTTTAATTTCCATTTGAGTACTGGGATGATTTTTGGAGGTAATGCATTAAGCAGTGAAATTTTGATTGGGTAGTGATCACTGTCGTAAAGATATTTAAGTACTTCCCAGTCTATTGTAGTTACAGTTATAGGGTCACTTAGAGTTGACTGGTCACTAAGAAAATAACAGAAACAGAACCGATTGAATTTTTCTAATTTTATTCCATTTTAATTGTCTATTAATTAATTATCTAATAGTAATTTGCGATGCAAGTGCATAAAGATAGTCTTTACACAGTTAAAACGTGAGTGAGAAGACCAGCGAGTAACTAAACATGCTTTAGGCATGTGTATAGTACAATATTTTATCTACGATAGAATCTAGAAAACACGGAACTAAATATAAAAAAATATTGTAAATGTAAATTAGGATTACTAGCAGCCAGTCGTAATTTTGCGTGGGTAAAATTTTAAAACACGTGGCTACTGACGACGTGACTAATTAAAACAATTTAAACACGTTTGTCAGGCTATTTTATCTTTCTTTAATTTCTGCCTGTATATAGGTTCCGTGTCAGTCATGTTTTATTGTACAGCAGTTCAGCTATTTTGCATTCAGAAATGTTAACACGCACGTAGCTTTCCGTTCTCGAAAAGGTTTGGCGGAACCACGCTAACCTCTATGCCGTCATCTGTGCAACTGGTCTCGTTCCATCGCATTTGGTAACGCTGGTTTACGGCGTCTTCAAAACCTAGCCTATTGGAGCAAGCGAGATACCTTTCCTTAAATAATAAAAACTTTAGTCGATCTCTTTCGCGCACGACTGGCTTTGCGTTCGTCGCGCGAGACAGTCTTTACGCACATTGGCTGCAGCTGCAGACACGCTTCAGGAGTCGGCCGCCAAAAAGGGGTTTGCTTCGTCAGGGACTCCTGTTCGGGCTGTGAGAGCGTGAGGTGGTTTCTGTTTTCGCTGGCGGAGCGTGTGTTGGTGCTTGTGTATCCGGATGGCCGTCAGCTTTGCATTTTCGTAGGGCCGAGAATAGGCCCCTTTTTCCCAAACAGGGGATCAAACTCGTAGAGTTGTCCAAATATTCGGTCTCGCCGTTTTCTTGTCCCGAAGGTGGACGTGATTCAGTCTTCGCCACATGGATGGATCATCCGTTATTTGTGTTGGCCTAATTTGAATACTTTTGCCACTAACTCAATGTACTTTGGCCGCTAGCATTCATAATTAATCACCTGTTATTTGTGCTTGCCTAATTGAAACGCTTTTGCCGCAAACGCATTATAACTTGGCCGCTGTCATTTATAAATCAATTCACGTAACTGGCCTACCAAGGCCTGTTGGGCAATTAAGTTCGTGACTGCCGCCCAAGGCCTGTTGTATATTTAAAATTAATATGACCACTGAAATATAATTAGAGATAAAGCGCCTCCCAGCTGGGGCTCTAGATATACAGTGTGACCAGTAAAGTCCGCATCATATGGGATTTTTTTAATTAATAGCTTTATTCGAAATTTGACTTTGGCATCAATTTGTGCTTTGATCGAGATGAATATTAAATAAAAAAATAGTAGTCACGTGATTCCCATTATCTGTCAAATTTTAATTTCTTTCAAAAAAAAATCAAAAGTGGGGTTATTTCTCAAAATATAGAAAAAGTTATTAGAAAAAGTTTTTATAAATGCAATTTTTAGCCCATATGCAAAATTTCAGCTGTATCAGATAATTTAGGTTTTTTGCCCATTTTTTGTAAATTGCACCACTGTTGCAAAATAAGACTCAACGCAGCCTACATAAAACTTCTTAGTTTTGACAATGTTTTATTCCGGACACATTTTCTTTAAAGTAGCGCCATATTAAATATGTGTTTTTCTACAAAATCCAAATACGGCTATTAAAATTTGGTCACATGTGATGCAAAGTTTATTTGTTTCTGATCCTGTATAAGGTAGCTTCATAAAATAACTATTTTTGAAAACGTAGTCTGTGTCTAAAAGTAATACACATTAATATTAAGAAAATAGTGTAATTGAAAAAAGTCAAATTTTCTAATTAAAAAATTGTAATATAAAAATTAAACTTGATCGTCTAAAACATCGCACCACCCATTTGTTTTAAAGGAATACTGGTCTCTGCATTCTATTATAAAATTTTGATTTTCTTAAGCCCACCATCTACAATTTTGAGAGCTAACAACGCCGTTTGAAGTGAAAGTGGCCTCGTCGGTCCATAAAATGTGAAAGGGAAAGGACACATCTTCTTCTTTTTCCCCCTGGTACCAAACGTATGTCAAAATCTTGTTCCTTAGGAGTATTTATAAATTTAGGTTTATAAGGTTTAAATTTAGTTTTGTGCAAAATCTTCCTTACACTCTTTCTTTGAACGTCAGTTCTGCAAGAAACATGTCTAATACTAGTTTGATCATGTTCAACAACAGGATTGTGAGGTTTTTAAAATGAACTTTCCACCGATCCAGTTGATTTAAATTTCGCCATAATCCTACCCACAGTAGATTGTTGCACATTTTTGCCTGGATGCCTTTCATTAAAAATGTTGGTTGCTAAACGATTACTTGTGTTTTCACCACATATTAATACAATTTCAATTTTTTCCTGTAAAGTTACCAGTTTTTTATTTAATACGCAGTATTAAATAAAAGCCACTATGACAAACAGAAAGTGATTTGACTGTCATTATTAAAGCAAGGGCTTGTTGATTTTTTTTATCATTTTTTTTACGGCCAACTTGTATTTGGTGCATCATCGTAAGGTACAATACTAATAAATTTTTTGGAAACTGCACTTCAATAATAAAAGATTATTTTTATTTTTTTTATAACAAAGCTTCACAGCAAATTTTAATAAAGGGGTTTTAAGTTAAATCGTTGAAACTAGATAAACTTTAAGTAAAGTTAAACAAAAATTTATTTTCCACTTAATGCAGACTTTACTGATGACACTGTGTACTTGTTTGTCTTAGTTATAATGTGTATTACTTTTAGACACAAACTCCGTTTTTAAAAATAGCTATTTTATGAAGTTACCTTATACAGGGTAAAAAAAAAACTGCGTCACATGTGACCAAATTTTAATAGTCCTATTTGGATTTTGTAGAAAAACACACATTTAATATAGCGCTACTTTAAAGAAAATGTGTTTGGAATAAAGAATTGTCAAAACTAAGTTTTATGTAGGTTGCGTTGAGTCACAGTGGTGCAATTTACAAAAAATGGGCAAAACATCTAAATTATTTTATACAACTGAAATTTTGCATATGGGCTAAAAATTGCATTTAGAAAAACTTTTTCTAATAACTTTTTTCTATATTTTGAGATATTTTTTTTTGAAAAAAATTCAAATTATACAGATAATGCGAATCACGTGACTACAATTTTTTTGGTTAATTTTCATCTCGATCAAAGCAGAAATTGATGCCAAAGTCAAATTTCGAATAAAGCTATTAATAAAAAAACCCATACGATGCGGACTTTACTGGTCACACTGTATATGTTAATCTTTGTTGTCCTTTGTATCGCCCATGTTACATGTGTGAGACCAATAGACTGGTATTTGAATTAAGGCCTTATAATTTACAACGAATCTGTGCATGCCCCTTTCAGGTTGAGGTTATTGTGTAACGATATATGTACGGAAAAGCCTGAGTGTTTGAGCGCCACAGGCAAGTTAACGACGCTTGCCGCTGCAGCGGCGAGGTTCGTGAGTCCGCGTTCTCGTTTGACCTTCAAGGTTCGGTTAAGCGTGGTCTCCCTGATTGGACCTTGTGGCGCCCTTTTTTGTTGCAACACCCTATAAATACAGTCGCGCTTGTCTGTGGTGTACCGCTTCTAGGACCACGCCCATCTCCCTGAGCGTATTAGAGCCGTGGCCTTTGAACCTGTTAGTAGAGATTTTCAGGGTTAGTGTTGACGTCTCCCGTACTTGTGAGTGTCGTTAAAACAGTTTGATACTGTAATACGTTGCTACTGACGACGTGTACTAATGAAAACATGTTATGAAACAGTAGTTTTACAAACTTAAAGCTGTCAACTAAATGTCAATTATTCGATTTCAAGAAAAATAGTATACAATACACGTCAAGAAAGCGTCTTTACCTGGCTTAACGGTTAAAATACTCGGCCGATACGCCTCCTTGTACTTCAAATTTCGCTTCGTCAGTTAAAGTTTTATTTTCTTGACTATTATGTCAGTAACTATTAACTGATCATAAAGCTCTAAAATTTTTAAATAATTGTAAAGCTGTGAGTGTTTGATTACTGAGATGGAGCATGTATTTGCAAGAGTATAAACTAAGAATAGAATATTGCAAAAGTGAAGATAATGAAGTAGCTGATTTTTTGTCAAGGTATGTTACAGTGATGATAAAAAGGATTAATCCTTTATTGGTGGCGTTAACTCAGGAAACAATTCCAGAAACACAACTACCAAATTGATTAAATAACATAGAAAATGACCAAAACGTGGATAAACATATAATTTTATAATGTGCATAAAGAATTAAATGATTAAAAATAATCAAGAAGCGATGAATGAATTGAAAAAAACCTATATTTTACGTGAAAATTTTTAGTTTAGAAGTAAACGCAGTGAAGAATGTTGAGTGTTATACATACCAGAAAATTTAGAAACGGATTTGATAACTGAATATCATAATATTAGTTTGTGCAACGAGAGTGGATATATGATGTCCATATCGCACGAGAATGAAGTTTGAGCACCACGCCGAAGGCAAGCTCAATCATCTGAGAGCGATATGGACATTCTACTCGAGTTGTATAGTTTACTTTTTCTACGGCCAATCAACGAAGAAAAAAAATTGGAGTCATGGTTTTTTTTAATCTTATTGTAAGTAAATTCGAATTTACATTTGTATTTCTGGGGTAATAACGTGTCGTACGTTTCATTAGCTGCTGAACGAATATCTGGCGGAGTACGGTTAATCGATTCGTCACTAGAATCACTCATTTTTAACTATTATTGACGCTTATTGACATTTTACCTTGCCCATAACTACGGCCTGCTGAATTATTTGACAGACACAATTCTGCAGGGCGTGCCCAAGTTACATATAAAGAAACTGCTTAGTTATTAAGGGATACGATTTATCGGCTTCCTGTAGATTAGCGCTATCAATGCTTAGATGCAACTTTGCTAGTCTGCATTCTCGCCTCTTAATCATACTTTATTTAGTCTTAAGCCGAATTTACTAGTTGGTAGATCGTTCTGTTTAAGCTCCGCTTTTTTGTATGAAAAACAATAACGGATTTTTTTCAATTTGGGCGATACGAAACTTATCACTGGCGCAGTCGATATATAGAAAGGGCACTAAACAAATTTTCGAACATTAAAATTTGTAGTGCACTTCGAACTTTCTGTATATTCAATATACCAAAACCAACAATCCCTGGGAGAACCCTTGGTGGACGACAAACATCGTGGAAGTCAAACGGAAGGAAACCCGCCTGGAAGCATTCGATTTCCTCATCATGGACAAAAATTGCCAACGGTGCGAGCATCGCTGGTTCCTGCAACTTGCAACGTCTATCGCAGACACCTGGCTATCGCAGCCCCCTAACTATCGGAGTCGCTAGAAAATGCAGTTCCTCGCATTGTAATAAAATTTTAATTTGCAAGTGAAAGTGCAACTATTCGATTTTTATATTAAATAATTTAAACCCTACTAACATTATAAGCGCAATTAGTTTTAAGATCAGGTAGTAGGTGCAAAGAGACGAGGACTCGGCGCTTACACTAGGTGTGCTTAATTTTGCCAGTCGACTTTATACCTATGCGTAGGAACCCTGACTTAGGCCTAATTTCCCAATATAATAAGACCCCACTAACATAATAAATTCCCCTATTAAAATAAAGTGCAACGTTCTATCAGTAGCTCAGAGCCTGATTCTCCAGAATCCGAAAGTGAACTATTAGAACAAATAAACGCTACTAGGCGCATTTATATTAATTTGCGCCCATCCATTTTAAATATGTCTCTAGAAAATCAAAGTGGCGTACAACCTGCCCCACAACAACCAATTTTGATAAACTATCCTCCAGGATTTTATATGTCCATATTAAGTGAAATCCCACGATACGACGGCAATCCTATTGAGCTCAGTGAGTACATCCGAGTCGTAAAGAACATTTTTGGCCAATTTTATCAAACAAACGACGATAACGCGTATATCAATAAACTTCTTTTATCCCCAAACGTCATAAAAGTGACAACTTATGTGTCTTTATTGACAAGGTAAAATTGTCACTTTATCTGATTAAGCAGATAAAATAGCAACTTTTGCGTACTTTATGTGCCTAATCACATAAAATCGTTGCTCTCTTTCTTTCTATGTTTGTTCGCTATCTCCTCCGAAAATACTGGACCGATTAAATTGTATAATGGCTTAAAATTTTGCTAATTTTTAGACTTGATCGTAGGCTGGTTTTTATTTTCAAAAAGCGTACGAAAAAGTTTTAATTTAATTAAATCCTTTAAGCAGCGGAGCGGAGCATCTGTCGCCGTGGGTTATGGTGTGACAGCTGCTGTGGCCGTGTGCTATTAGCTCGGGTGATTTAGTATGTTCATATATCATTATAGTAGCGCGGTATTTAAACAACCGAGGTTGGCGCAGGGGTAGAGTGCTCGCTTGTCACGCCTGACAAGACATAGGCAAAATTTTAAGGAACATCCTGTTGATTTTTACAACGCATGTTACTCTTTACTAGCGATTCTAAATTCAAAAATATCTTTTTCTAACGATGCAAAGGCTATTAAAGATTATCGCATATCCAACGCGAAAGCTTTAGCATTAAAATCATTTACTGGTCGACTCATGAATCCACTTGAACCTTTCATAAGATCGCGAGCCCCCTTACACTAGAAAACGCATTAACTATTGTTAAAGAAAAACTGGATGTTAGATATTTTCAAAATTCACAAAGTAAACCTCAAATTTCATTACAACAACCAACAAAAACTATTCAGAAACCTCACTTTTCCAGAACTTCCAACCTTTGCACTCACGTGCTCAACAAAAGCATTTTCCACGATTCCAACCGAATGCTACACCGGTAACGCAATTAAGCCCTAATCAGCTTCCAGCTCAATCTTTTGGCTACCAAAGACCAACTAACATGTGAGCAAACGAAAATAAAATCAACCTTGGCTTTGAAATCTTTGTTGTATGAATAATATGTTGGTGGCACTGTAAGTCTATGTCAAATTCGAGGTTAGCAGGTTAGGTTTTGCGTCAGCTTGTGTCAAAACTGACGCAAAACCTAACCTGTACCGCCAAAATATTATTCATACAACAAAGATTTCAAAGCCAAGCTTGATTGTATTTTCGTTTGCTCACATGTTACATCTAGTCGTGATGTATTCGCACCAAATAAACATTTTCAACCCACAAATAAACCTGATTCCATGGAAGTCTCAACAATCCAGAAGCGCCCAGCTTCACAACAAATAGGAAACTTCAAAAGAGTCTCTCCCCTCTTTAACCAATCTTTCAAAACCGAAACAATTTCCAAAAGAGAAACAATACCCCAAATTATCCAAATTTCTCAACTCAGCAATTGCATAACATGATTGCTGAATTCCAACAAAATCCCCACGAAGTACTTAGTCACTTAGTCGAATATGAAAATTTTCAAATGCAAAACGACAACAATTTTGTTTCATATTACGCAACGTTAGACTACGGACTTTTTCAGTCTGCCCGACGCGGACTCAGACAATGAAGACCCTGATGAACTTGTAAATTTTCATTAATGGCCTCTGTAGAACACTTTTCTATAAATCCTAAATCAGATTTACCATTTATAATAATTCCACAAACCAACGAAAAACTTCTAATTGATACCGGATCATCGAAAACAAAAATATCTCCCCAATTAATTTTTAAAAATTTTCCAGACTCGGTTTATCAACACAACTTCAAAATTACAACCTCTCATGGCACCTCTAAACATAACCTAGTTGCAGACATTTCTTTACCTACACTTTTTCAAAAATCTGGTAACCATCAAGTTTATCTTTAAAACTTCCACGACGAATATGTAGGCCTCATAGTATCAGATTTGTTAGCCACCTTTCCAGCTAACATTGACTACAAATGGATGCATTTACAAACCAAAAATACTACTGTACTATTCTTTTATAACCCATCCATAACAAAACAACAACGACAACAACGAAATGAATGCAACTTCTTAAAATTAAAAAATCCTGAAAATTTGCTGCACCAAAAAACAATTTCACCCCGTACTGAAACGACTATTAGATTACCAGCCGTTGGACAAAATGGAAATAAATTATGTCGCAAAATAAAAATTTCTGACGGTTTAACCATAGCCCCCGCTATAGTACATCTACACAATAATTGGTTTACAACAACGATATTAAATGTATTCCAAAAAGACCAAACCATCTACATAGACACCCCTTTATATTTAGAAGAATTTCATACTCAAAACACTAAAACGATATCAATTAATAGCCACAATTTTTACTTTAATAACGAAAATACTTCAACCTCAAAAAAACTAATTTTGGAACAAAATTTAATAACAAATTTAGGTTTAGACCATTAAAATGAAGAAAAGCAAACACTTCTAAAAAACCTCTGTTTTGAATACAAAGACATTTTCTATACTCCGGGATTACCTTTGACTTGTACTAATTTAACTCAACATCAAATTCGAACAAAAACTAACAACCCCATTTTCACTAAAGCTTATAGATATCCACATTGCTATAGTGACGAAGTTAAAACTCAAATAAACAGAATATTAAAAGAGGACATCATAGAACCGTCAGAATCACCTTACAATTTTCCTATTTGGGGGGTACCCAAAAAAAAAGATGCCTCTGGTAAACAAAAATTTCGTTTAGTAATTGACTATAGGAAATTAAATGCTGAGACAATTGAAGATAAATACCCTCTTCCAAATATAGAAACTGTACTCGACGAGCACAATATTTCGCGACCCTACACCTCTCAAGCGGTTCCCACCAAATTAAAATCAAACGAGAAGACCGTGAGAAAACGGCTTTTTCAACCGAAAAAGACCATTACCAATTCACCAGAATGTTTTTTGGCCTAAAAAACGCACAGCGGCCTTCCAAAGAACCATTAATGAATACTACCCTATTAGGACTAACACCCCAACAATGAATTGTATACCTAGATGACGTCATAATATTTTTGACTTCCTTACAAGAACATTTAAACAGATTAAGAAACGTATTTCAAAGATGCCGTAACACAAATTTAAAAATTCAACTTGACAAGTCAGAATGTTTGCATAAATCGATAAATTACTTAGAACATGTTATTACTCCCGTCAAAATTAAACCATATCCCGACAAAATTCATGCTATCACAAAATTTCCTCTCCCAAAAACTCGTACAGAAATTAAATCATTTCTTGGACTTTTCGGTTACTATAGAAAATTTGTAAAAGATTTCGCTAAACTAACAAAATTTGTAACGATATGTTTAAAGAAAGATAACAAAATGGTTCATTCACAAGATTTCATTGATTCCTTCAACCATCTGAAAACATTATTAATCAACGAACCAATTCTAGCCTATCCCGATTTCGATAAACCCTTCGAATTAACAACGGACGCCTCTAAATTTGCCCTTGGAGCCGTTCTCTCCCATGATTCTAAACCGATATGTTTCGCTTCAAGAACATTGAACGAGACAGAACAAAAATACTGCACAATTGAACGTGAGTTATTAGCTATCGTTTGGGCTACGAAAAATTTTCGACTTTATTTATTTGGCACCAAATTTGTATTATACACCGATCACATACCTCTCATACGGCTCAAGAACCTAAAGGTACCTAACTCAAAATTCACTGGGAGGGCACTTAAATTAGAAGAATTTAATTTCGATATTCAGTACAGGTAAATCTAACAAAGTCGCAGACGCCCTTTTCAGAATTCAAATATACCCAATGTCCTTGACCGACTCAAATAATGAACCAAGACTTGACACCCCTGAACCAACATACGACAACATAAGTATTTTACCCGAACGAGCAGATTTCCCTAACCTAGAAGACTTCATGGCAGTCCCAACGTTCACATTGCCTCCCGACATTTCTCAACCCCCGAAAACACCTGAACAAAATATTGACAATAATTTCCTACCAGACACAGTACCCACACAAGCTATCTCTTCGCCTGTCATAGATATTTCCGAAAAACCACTTCAACACTTTAAAAACCAGATTGAATTCATCTCAGCCAACATGCCAAGAAAAATCAAAATCACAACTTTTGACAACAACAAACACATTTCAGTATTTATTAATAAATCAAACATAAGAGATAAATTTAACCAGCTATTGATTGAACATTTGTTAGAACAATTTGTTAAGCCTAGCTATAAAAATTTACTTCAAGGCCCTATAACTTCTTACTGAAGGGACTTTGTACTAAGGTATATTAGGTTTAATCGATTTATTATAACGTAAACAATTTATGACTAATCGATGTCCTGTTCTTTACCGAACACCCTGTATATCATCCACAATCCAGTGGAAAGAATTATGAGGAAATTGAGTAGAATGTTTAGATGTTACTGTAGTACAAACCTGATAGATTTATAGTAAAATTTATAAAATTTCCTGAACGAAATTATTTAAATTTAAATGTGAAGATTCGATTAGCTCAAGAACGGTTCTTATCAAGAGCTCAGAGGAGAAAACTGAGACATGATAAATATATTAACAACCCTATAAGATTTAAAAAAGTAGATTTGGCATTAGTGCGTACTCATTTGCAATCATCAACAATAGAATAAACTATCAAAACGTTTTTATTGTTATATGAAGGTGCGCACGAAGCGTTGAAAGAAATCGGGGAAAATACATTTTAAACCATCCTGGACAAAATAAATATAAATATACTCAAAATGTGGTAAGTTTCAAGAACTATTACAATGAAACCTATAACAATCATGTAATTAATGAGACTCAGGTTATAGTACACAATCATTTGAATTGGAAAGAAATCATGCCATGGTGTGATTTGAACAATGACTAGTTTGGTTGCCATGTAAATTTTTATTTTAAGTATTGAAAGAATTGTTTTACAAATGGAATGGGTTTAAGTAATATTTAGCAATTTTTCTACAAAGCGCTCATTGGCGATCTTTTGAATTGGAAAGTTGGAAAAAATAATTATAATACAACATGCAGAAGCTTGCAGTATTTCTTTTTATTTTTAAACCCACTTAGTTTAAAAGGTTGTTAAATGGAACAAACATATAAATGAATGGTAGTAGTTGGGATAGAAACAGGCTACCAAGAGTAAATGATATTGACTTGCAAAATTTTAAAATCACGCTGAAAATGGATACTTATAAGTTGTGAATAAATAATAATCTTTAATAATATACAAAGTGGCAAAATAGCTTTTCCTGTGATATAATTTGATTAGATATATCAGATTATTATAATTCAAAATAAAAGTCAGTAAATTTGAAAGTAAAACTGATTTATTTTGATCTGTTGAATATGCACTAAAATGTGTCACACATTCTAACGTAGAATCAGTAAGTGAATGATTGTGTCAATAAAGTTATTTCTATTGGAGAAAATTATAATATTTTTGGAAAGTTCTACAACGAGCTTCTGCGGTAGCGACAACCGGTAAGCAGGTTCACGACAGAGAGCAGTTTTAAGTTCAGGTATCTCTAAAATACAGCAGAAGTCAGTAAAGTTTTTATTTAGATTTCAATGTATGGTCATGAGAAAGTTTAATTTGATATAATTTTGAAGAACTGTCTAGATGTAATATAACTGTTCTATAAAATAAATAACAAATTAATTTAATAAATATATTCGAAATTGGAAGTTAATCAGGATCTTGACAGTTTAGGCATTTATATTTGGAAATTAATATTCTGGATATAAATAGATAATTTTTAATGTTAATAACTGATGTGTTAAATTTTAACTGCGTATTTTGAATCAAGACATTAAAATTAATTTTGAAGCTTAGTTGAATTTTATTGTGTGTCCAGTCAAACCAAATTATCCTGTCATTATTTTAAAAACTTTATAGAAATATTTTGAAGGTACTTGAAAACATATCTTATTAAAGTAGTACGATTATAGTGTTGATAATTACAGGTTATAAATATAAAAGGTCGGATATGGAAGAATTGTTATTGTGAACATACCCATTAGACTGAGAGAAAGATTTTTCATTGCTTTGAGCTAGAGCTAGTCGTGGATAATAATTATTTGTTTATATTGACATAAGTCAAATGTCAAATAAGTGATTGTAAAAAACGTCAAAGTTATGATGTTATAAGTTTTATTTGGTTTATAAACATAAACTAAAAGATATGGGTTGATTTGATAACAAAGGTAAGTAAAACTTACTATATTGATACCACTTCAGTATAAGTTGTCATATACACCAGAAAGGGTATATTGCACTGTTAGCAGAACGATGTTACCATATTTTGGATTCACTGCGATCCACCTGCCCAAACACTGTAAAAAATGTCGAAAAACGACAACAAAAATTTTTAATCAAAAGTGACTAACGATTTTGAACATTTTCACAGAGACATTTCCCTCGTACTCCTAAGTGATACCTCATAGTCAGTGTATATCCAAATATTCCAGGGAGGTTCATATCTGGGAATACGAATTTTATTTTAGTGCTGAGCTTATACTGTTAAACTGGAAACTAGGAAAACTGGAGCTGCGTCTTCAAATGGCAGAAATACTAGTTACTTTCCTCACTGTGAAAGACATAATTTACTTGCACCTACTTTTTTGTCTAAATCTGGTAACAAAAATATAATTTTCACAGTCAACATTAAAAAAATAGACTGGCTTAACAGAAAGATTTTGTACAACTAAAGAATACATTCTGACTAAAAGTAAAATTAAAGAAGCTGCTTGTATTGTACTTAACAAGGATGAATGCCTGTTTCGATAAAACTTGGCCATTGATCTTTAAAATGAAATCAAGTAGCCGTCTACGAAAACGCCAAAATAGATTAAAACCAGGTGTTAAAAGAATAAGTTTTGGTTGTTAACTTTAGTTATTTTAGTTACGTTATCGGGTTAGCATTTGTTATAGATACGATACAAGTTTGATTATGAGTATCTTAACGATACGAGTTTGGTTGCCAAAACGAGGCGGCGAGCCAAATTTTGCGGCAATCAAACAAAGGAGGCTTGTTAAGTACCATAAGCAAACGTGTTTTGTTTTACAAGACGTTCTTCCACTAAATTTAATAAACGGTCATAACTTTCTATATCCATTCTCAAATATACTGCTTAACAAATGAACTGGACCATTTGCATATATTGGTGCAATTTCTAAAAATGTTTTCCCAAACGACAATCGTGGCATTTTTGGTAACTTTTCAGGATGGTGTCACTATAAAAGGCATTTCTGTTCATTATTTGGTTTAAATAAAACTAAGTCCATTAATAAAATGTTATCATTTAATAATTTTGAGTTTTCCCCAAATGTTGATACCACATTGCATACAAAGTATGCCAAATCGTTGCCAAAAATTTTTAAACGTTCCGAAGAGACTAAAAAAAACTATTTATTTCCTTTTTTTGTTCTTCCTCTTATTGGTGTTAAATATAGTTTTTTTATAATTTTTTAATTTTTTCAAAATAATTTTGTTAATGCTTCAGTTAGTATTTGAAAATAGTGAAATTAAATAAGTTTAATATAAGTATACTATAAAACAGAAACTTATACAGTCTGTTCTATAAAAAGGGCCCCGCCTTCTAGCTACTTTATTATTTATTTTAGACCCAATAAACCTTATATCAAATCAAATGACACATAAAAACCGACATTTTAATACAATCAACAAATTTTTATCTTCAATTGTTTCAGAGTGGTGCCGTCACATGCAATTTTTTTAAATGACACTGTAAATATTTTTTGACATTTTCTGGTAGAGGTTTTTTTTCTCTTTTCAACAATATAAATATTTCATAAACTTGCATAAAAAAATTTTCGTGAAAAATTACAAAAACTTTTTCGCAGTGGAAGGCCATGATCCAAAACTGTAAACAAAAGTGTAACTCAGAAAAACAAAACAAATAGTAGCCAAACGCTTTAACTGTCAGATTTCAGAATAATCTAAAGTGTTTATTGTTTTGTTTTTCTGAGTTACACTTTTGTTTATAGTTTTGTATGGTGGCCTCCCACCGATAAAAAAGTTTTTGAATTTTTCTCGAAAATTTTCTTATGTAAGGGCATAAAATATTTATATTGTTGAATAGAGAAAAAAACCTCTACCAGAAAATGTAAAAAAATATATACAGTGTCATTTAAAAAAATTGCATGTGACGTCACCACTCTGAAACAATTGAAGATAAAAATTTTTTGATAGTGTTCAAATGTAGGTTTTTATGTGCCATTTGATTTGATGTAAGGTATATTTAGTCTAAAATAAATAATAAAGTAGCTAGAAGGCGGGACTTTTTTTATAGAACAGACGGTATATACCGGGTGCTGATTTGCGCGAGTTATATATGTGTCATACATTTGTTATTGTATTAAATATATTTACTGTCTTATTAGTAATATCTTTATCAAGCATGACGCGCTATTGTAGTTTGTGCCCTGTTATTGTAATAATGCACTTTAACCATTGTGTATCTTAGAGATAAGGTTATTGTATATATGCGTCTTGCACTAAGAAGTAGTCAGTCTTAGATTTCGTGTTGCTGCTGTAATTACTATCTAATTCTCCTATGTTAAATAAAAAAAACTTCATAGTAAAAATAAAGTTTTTTTTAAATTTGTTTCGGCCACGAGACGAAACTCGCGACGCACCATCCAAATTTGCATAGTAAATTGTTTATGTTCAATATGCTCCCCTAATTATTTTAGAGCTACTATATTCATACATTTTTTGTAGAGAAAAAATACTGCATAACATTTTTTTAATTTATGAAACCGAAAGAACGCACAAAATCAAACAAGCATTTTTACAAAAATCAGTGCAGCTATGGAATTATCTAAACAAGACAATGCACTTACATTTGTCTGCCATTGCAGTTGACTTTTGCATTTTCAGAAAATTTTACGACAGGTTGGGCTATTTCTCAGCAACGAATGGTGGATTATTTGAACATTTAGTTTGATTTTCCATTATTTTTGTGTTAAAATAAATAACATTGTTTCCTATTATGCGTTTTATAGTTTTATATTAACCTAAAAATGTAAAGTCAGCTGCAGTGACAGACAAATGTAAGTGTATGAATGGATGCAGTATGTATTTTTCTACAAAAAATGTACTTACACTTTAGCTCTAAAATAATTAGGAGAAAAAATAATTTGATATAAAGAATTTACTATGCAAGTCCCTATGGTCGCGCAAGTCAGCTCCCAGTATATTTTTGGCAACGTAATGTAACAAATACAATTTTTATGGGTGGTCCAGTTCATTTGTTAAGCAGTATAGTTACGAAAGTCCTCTGGATCATTGTCCCTTAGTTCTTTCATTAAGGGAAGATGACTTAGTTGTTCTTTATAGTATAGTATAGTATAGTCTTTATTTATACTTTTGCTATAAATTTATAGATATACACACCATAAAAAATAAATAATACTAAAACAAATAGGCATACGAACAGACAACAGACAAATAATATCACAGATACATATTATTGATCCTAGCAAGTGACCAGGTACTCTCTCACAGTGTAGAAACACTCAGATAGATATCAACAATGACCTGACCCTGCATCGAAACCTTTTAAAATGTAAGTTTTTGATACGAAGAGGCAACTTTCTATATAAAGTAATTCCTGCATAAGAGAGAGAGAAAGAGAGAGAGCTTTCAAATTTCTTTGAATTGTATCTGGGAGTAGCTATTTCACTGCGATTTCGTATCAAGTAACTGTGACTATCAGAGTTAGTACTATACAAATGAACATTCTTCTTTATATACAACAGACATTTAAAAATATACATGCAAGGAAATAACATACGTTTGCTATTAATAAAAGTGCTCTTACACGATTCTGTATTTTTTAAATTAAAAATCAATCTTAAAATCTTATTTTGTGCCATAAACACTCGGTTACTGTTTACCGAGTTTCCCCATAAGCCAACATTATAGGTTAAATAACGATAAACAAGATATTAATATACATTTACTACCTGTACTGCACTAAGAACATTTTTAAGATTGAGAATAGCAAAATAGGATTTGTTTATCTTATACAAATATTGTCAATTTGACTTTTCCAATTTAAACTCTCATCTAAAAGAGACCCAAATACTTAGTAGAGCTAGAGTGGCTTCAAAGCAAGAAGTACATATGCGTGGCTACAGTTATGCGCCAATAGACGGTATCAGTGGCGTAGCAATAGGTATTTTTAGGGAAGCACATTAACATTCCCATTTTAAAGGAAAACTTTTCATGCTGATTTATTTTTGGTTTCAAATGCTAACTAAATTAGCATGTCATAGGAAGTACAAGCTCTACCAGAAGCTTGCGAGGCCCCCCTCCGCTAAACGCTTTCCGCGGCGCGGCGGGAGGACTCGCCGTGCGTCACCCGCTCCATTCCGCGCGAGGAATTATTACTAAATTTGCCCGTTTTGCTGTGAATTTTTGCCAAAGCTGTGCATGAAACTTCGCCATTTGGTCGTGGCAGCATTTTAGACAACAGCTGGGAATCTGGCAGAAGGCGCAGGCCAAGGCTCTTGAATACGCGCGCGACCTGAGATAGTTCGAATATAGCGCTACGGACAATAACTGACTAACCCCAATGCGTCATGTAGCTACCAGACTGTAAGGTGCTCGCCCAAACCAATTTTTGATATTATTAACGGGTTAATAGTCATGGAAACATGTAAACAAAATGACAGGACGAACGGCAATGAACTGAATACAACAGTGGAAATCACCTAGTTGAACGTAATGGACTCGTCCGGACTTTTCTAGCGTTCTGCGCATCTATGACGCGGTGTACTTTACAAACTGAAAGACTTCTACTTGCATTAATTGTAGTAGATACTTTATATATTTATATCCTGCGATGCAGGTTTTTTCCTATTATAGAAAGTAATACAAACCTTTTCTCTAAGTTTAGAATTAAATTGTTAGACTTTCACCAATTTCTAAATTGATTGATAACAACAATATACTTTTGTTGAACATCCTCTTTGACATCAAGGGATATGCTTTGTTTAGAAAAGACAGAAGCTTTAAAAGGGGAGGTGGTGTCGCAGTATATGTAAAAACTCAAATTAGTAACTATGCTGTGAAAGCTGTACCTAGTACAGCTTTCCAAAGTACTCCTGGCATAGAAGACCTGTGGATCCAGCTCCAGGTTGGCAAACACACAATCTTACTAGGGGCAGTATACCGACCACCAAACACCACTGAAACTGATAACAACAAACTGCTCGAGAAGTTGCAACTAGCTTCAACGCTCGAAACCTGTCTCATTTTCGGGGACTTCAATTTTCCTCAAATTAAATGGCCGCTAAGCACGATTCCTGACGAACCCAACAACCAAGAGAATGCTTTTGTGCTTACATTGATTAATAACAATCTCCACCAGATGGTAACCGATTTTACGAGATTTAGGGCTGGAAACAATCCTTCGGTCTTGGACCTTATAATAAGTAACGACGAAGATATTTGTACAAGCATAGAAAATCTACAACCTTTAGGACTAAGCGACCACACCCAACTATGGACAACAATCCAAATTATTGTTGAATCATCCTGTGAATCCCCTAGTAAACCGAAGTACCGTAGAAACTTCTTTAGAGCCAATTACGAAGCAATCAATGGTTCCATAAACGAACAATCATTCGACCTTTTCCAGCAGGAGGTTGTTGTTGAAAAAAAGTGGTCAGAACTGAACCAAAAACTAAACCAGATAACAAACGATTTTGTTCCCAAAATAAAAACTACACAATTAAAGATACGAAAACCATGGGTCACAAAAACAATTCTCAATGAAATAAACAAAAAACGGCAACTATGGAACTCCTATCGTAATACCCAAACTATTGAAAGTTACACCGCTTACAGAAAACAGAATAACCATGTATCAAAGTTACTACACAACGCTCGATGTGACTATGAAAGAAAAATAATAGAAAACGGTCCAAAAGGATTTTACAAATTTGTCAGACGTAAGGTAAAATCAAAAGTCTCCAACCCCCCTGTTATTAGACTCCACAATGGTAACGAAACCACGGAGGGAGCTCTAATATGTGAGGAATTTGCATCAGACTTTTATGATATGTATACAAGCGAACCACCAGGAGACATGCCGCACATGGTCACTTCGGAGCGCTGTATAAATGCTATTACAGATATTAACTTTACCCCACAAGATATCGAATCGGTGTTGATAAATCTGCGAGATGACTCAGCCCCGGGACCTGATGGTATTCACGCAGTATTCCTGAAAAGAAGTGCCCACTCATTAACTTCTATGCAATCTAATGCAATCATCATTTACCAGCTGTACTTTACCTGCTGCATGGAAGGAAGCACATGTTACGCCAATTTACAAAAAGGGTGATAAGGCACTAGTCAACAATTACAGACCTATTAGTCTAACATCTACAGTCTGCAAAGTTACGGAACGCATAATAGTCAATCATCTGATGAAACATATTAAAACGAACAACTTAATCCCGGACAACCAGCATGGATTCACTCCAGGGCGGTCTGTTGTAACCAACCTATTGCAACTTCTAAACACTTGCACTGAAAATTGGGATCAACACATCCCAACTGATATAATATACCTAGATTTTGAAAAGGCCTTCGACCGTGTGCCTATACAACTGCTGCTGCAAAAAATCGATCATCTAGGTATAAGGGGTAAACTGCTTGGTTGGATTACATCATTTCTGACAGACAGAGTCATGAGAGTTAGAATTGGAAACCATGTATCAAAGCCCAGGAAAGTAGAGAGCGGCGTGCCACAAGGATCGGTGCTAGGCCCACTACTTTTTATCCTGTACATTTCGGACATATCTAGAGGCATCCTCTCCAAGATATCTCTCTTTGCAGACGACACAAAGATATATGGATCATCATTAGACAGTCAACAAATTCAGAATGACCTCGAACAGATTAATAGATGGACACAGGACTGGTTTTTATCGTTAAACACTAATAAATGCGTAGTCTTGCATATCGGAAGAAACAACGCGAAAGCTGATTACTTTATGACTGGAAGCAAAATTGCAAGTGTCTACTCACAAAAGGATCTGGGCATATATATTAGCGAAAACCTAAAATGGGATTCTCACATAGCTGAAATAGTCAAAAGAGCGAACAGTATGTTGTTTGTCATCAAAAGAGCTTTCCAGACCATTAACGCGGACTTGCTTTTAAAACTGTACAAAACATACATACGTCCAATCCTCGAATATGGATTCCAGGTCTGGTCCCCTTATTTCTCGAAGGACATATCACATTTAGAAGCAGTTCAGAGACGTGCTACAAAAATTCCGATCTCCCTCAGGGACTACAACTACGAAGAACGACTGAGGCTCCTGAAATTACCAACACTCCAATCTAGGCGTATTAGAGGTGATCTAATTGAAATCTATAAGATCATGAAGGGTTACTATACTTGCAATCCACCGCTGAGCGATATGTTTCTGCGAAGTGCAAACACAAATCTACGTGGACACCATTTAAAACTTGTGAAGGAAAGAACATCAACTAATCCAAGAACTCGTTTTATAGTGAATAGGATTGTGAATGAGTGGAATGGTCTTCCAGATAATGTAGTGAGCGCACTAACTCTAAATCAGTTCAAGAACCGTTTGGACTCCTATCTTAGTGGAAACGAAAATGGCTAGGTCATACATACATACTCACCATCTGCTGGGAATCTCGGACCCACAGATTATTCGGTTTAATATGTGTTGGAATCCTAATTTTAGTTAATTTATTAATGTTTTATTTACAAATGAACTGAAAACTTGCTAATTTTATTTTTTTTCTTACGTTATAATTCTTCTACAATGTCTGCAGTGAATTGTAAAATTTTTAAATTTCTGTGCTACACTTTACACAACTGGCATTTACCGGCTTTGCCGTCTGCCAGTTAATTGAATTAAATAAATAAATAAATAAATAAAATCCTCTTGGTCTGTCCTGCAACCGCCGCCACAGTGTCATCAACATATGTCACAATGCAGTCAGCCTCCAAAAATTGAGGCAGCTCATTAACAAACAGCACACATAGTAGCGGTCCCAACACATACCCTTGAGGAACCCCTCTGTTTATGTCATATAAAGATGAACTATCTGTTTTTACTCTAACACATATTTTTCTTTCTTTTAAATACGACATTATCCAAGCAAGCGGTTGGCCCCTTATTCCCAAAATATGAGATTATTTTTCATCAATGAAAAGTCAATACAATTGATTGTACGAGACAGATCAAAAAAGACCACTGCCACCTCCTCACCCTCATCAACCTTACTAGAGACAAAGCCCATGAGACGACTGGCAGCAGCCTCCGTTGACCTGCCCTCCATGTTAAGCAAATAATTTTTTCACCCATTTAGAACGTCGGTTTCGTGTACTACTTTGTTCCAAATTTAGGTAAATTAAAGCACAACACAGAGCAAGCTTCTTTTTCTTTTTAAACATTTTATTTATTCTGCACCAACTAAGTACCTACTGTATGATCTACAAAAGGCTAAAAACGTGCAAATCCAATCGTGAACCGTTCGGGAAAGCAACAGACCATGCTTTCGGTTCGCTCTGGAAATATATCTGCAGTTTTCGTCCACTAACATACAGTTTAGCCCGGACGCATAAACTCTACAGATTGGCCGGCGGATTTTGGAACTGTGCATAGGCGCCGACCTAATGGGGGCCGCCAGGCCCAGGCCCCACATGGAATGATAGATGTGGGGCCCATCCCCACATAACGTTCCTGTGTTTAAATTCAAAAGTTGCGCATTCCATTTCCGAGAAAGAGAAGGCCTTTCGGATTGCCGACTTACGGCGGTGATCGTTGCAAGTGCAGGTGCAAGTGCTTACGTGTTTTACTAGCAGTGTAGCAGCGAATTGTCTGACGCCAGACGCTGCGCTTCGTTAGCTGCGTGAGAGGTAACAGGTAAATCATAACAACTAACAAGTCTTATTACTATTATTCATGTTCATGATCCGCGTGAAATAAAACCGTGTTTAAATCTTAGAAGAGAAAATAGAAAACGCCAAAATGGACAAATTTGTATTTGTGATCCCTAAAAAACCAGCACAGCCAGAGCCACACCCACAGTTATTCCCATTCAATTCTGATTCTCAACAGCAGCCTGGGCCGTCCGAGTCTAAATCTACATTACGTCATCAACATCAAGGTCATCAAGTCAGCAAAATTCACTTCTTGAAGTAAAAAAGCGTGAGAACATTTCAACTGAAATGACGCGAAAAGTATCGTTGAATCAAATATGAAAACGGAAAAATATTTTGTAAGGTGTATTGTGAAACAGTTAAGCAGATGGAACCCCGGCTATTGTCGGATTCTTCGTTCGATGTAAATTCTGCTCCATCGTTTGTCCATCAAAGTTTTAAAAATTGGAAAAATACATTAGAGAGGTTGAAAAAACACGAATGCAGTAAATTACACAGAAATTCAATTTTAGTTGCTACATCTGTTCAGAAAGGTGTTATGTTAGTGCATGTTTGTCTCAATCAAAATTAAGGGATATGAAAGATGCACTAGTTGCTCTTTTAACGATTTTGTCATTATTAACATATGTTTCAATTCAAAATGTAGCTAAAATAGGACATACAGATGAATGGAGTTATTTCACAAAATTATTGCAGCTTAGAGCTGATAATTCTGTGATTAAATCTTGGCTTAACAGATCCGGTTATAGATGGCTAATTGGCTATCACATGATACAGCTAATAAAACACTAAGTCTTATGTATATCAATTTACAAAGAATTTTGATCAATTTAATTAGAGAATCTCAATATTTTGCAATTATGGTAGATGAAACGTCTGATTGTTCAGTCAAGGAGCAAGTTTCAGTATGTTTCCGTATTGTAAATGGAACATTCGACACCAAGGAATATTTTATGGGTTTTTACGAAACTGCAAGAACAGATGCCAATTCATTATATGTATTAATTAAAGATATATTATCACGATTCTCCCTAACCGTTAGACAATATAGAGGTCAGTGCTACGATGAAGCCGCTAATGTAAGCGGGCATGTTAGTGGTCTGCAAGCTAGAATTTTAGCAGACAAATCTAGAGCATTGTTTGTACATTGTACCGCGCACAGGTTAAATTTAGTGGTACAGGACGCCCTAACCTCTATTTCTTGAGTAAGAGACTTTCTAGGCTGTGTGAAGAAGTAAATTAATTTTGTTAGAAAATTTCCCAAAAGATTAGATTGTTTTCAAGATATTCAGCAGGCCACTACGGATGAAAACTCAGAATTAAATACAAGAAACTCAAGACCCTTTTGTCCCACTCGCTGGTGGCTAAGAATTATTTCTTTGATTACCTTGGAAAAGAATTACCAGAGTGCAATGAAGTTTCTTGAAGAGGTTCATAATGCAGATAAAACAGAAAGCGGAGCAAAGGCCAATGGTTTCCTTAAAGCTTTATGTGAATTTGAACCAATGTTTCTATTTAAGATGTTAATACTGATTTTTGAGGAAGTAGACAATGTTAATAAGGTACTACAAAGCAAGTCACTAAATTACCACTTAATTATAAACAAAATCCGTAACCTACAATCACTCCTGCAATTTAAAAGAGATACTTGTTTTGATGAGTTGTGGAATGATACCTTAAATAGAGCTAACGAGTTACAATTAAATCAACCCCCGCTATCCACGAAACGTAAATTTCCAGGAATATTCGACAATAGGCAGTCAGCCGCCCATCAGTTTGCAACCGTCAAAAGGAAATATAAACAATTATTTTACGAGATAATTGATCATACTTTGGCAAGTCTTAAGGTGGATTTCCACCAAACCGATTCACTTGTGACCGAGTTTTGTTTCCAAAAACAGAAACAGAAACAGGTTTTAAGTTTTGGAAACAAAACCAAAACTCTAATTCCACCAAACCGACTGAAAATAAGTTGCGGTTGTGTTTTTGTTTTGAACCATTTCCACTAGACAGACAGTAGAATCATGTCGTCCACATTCGACGACTTGTTCATGCTCAGTTGTGGTTTTTTAATAATAATCGAATCTCAAAAGAAAAAAAAGGAGGAAGCGAAGGTACTGGATGAGGTCGTTCTTAAAACGTCGACGAGATTATGGAACGGAGGAAATAATGTCCGATTTAAAAAATGACGACAGGACAATGCACGGAGAATTGCGATCTTCGGTTCATAATTTCGTCAGAATGTCTAGTACGGAATTTGAAATCTCATAAATCTGCTGGGTCCAAAAATTGGCAAACAAAATACGAATTATAGAGATGCTATTTCGGTACAGGATCGTTTGGCCATAACTTTAAAATTTCTAGCTACCGGTGATAGTTTTCAAAGTTTAATGTACTTATTTAAAGTATCCAATTCTTCAATATCACGAATTGTGCCAGAAGTATGTGATGCTCTTTGTGAGATTCTACAGGATTGTGTTAAGGTAAGTACATAAACATTTTCAATAAAAAAATCAAACTTTATTTTTGCAAAAACTGAATATAAACTGAAAAGTAATTCATTTTCTCAATCTTAATACCGGGTGTTTATACACTGGAGTAGATGGAACGCACACGTTGAATGTACAAAACGAAACTGCGCCCCGCCGTTTCCACCAAGCCAACTCTGTTTGCAAAAACCAAGACGCAACACAGAAACCTTTTGATCTTTCCGCCAAGGGACGGGACTTTCAGTTGTCGACGAAAACAGTCGCCGCCGACTCAAAGTTTTCGAAATGTTTCTGTTTTTCGAAACTCGAGTCGCAGTTTTGTCGAAATAAACATAGTTTCTGTTTAGTCCTAGTTTTGTCGGCTTGGTGGAAAACCGTCTTTAGAGAACGTTTCAACAACAAGATGATGCAATTTTTAATGGACATGGAAAATTTTGCATAGGTAAGTATGATGCTATAGACAAAACTGAGGCATTTTACAAGGACGATTTTGACTACATTCGTCTGAAATTGCATTGGGATATGTTCGTTGATATAACCAAATAGCATATGTACATTAGTATAGGGAAGAAAGCAATAACTTAAACTTAAATGCTATTGCTGATTAGTTTATATCAAAGAATAGCCAAAGAAGCATTACATTTTTTATGGAGTAACTTTGTTGTTAGTTGGAGTTGTCTTTTGCCTAGTTTATCTTTATATTTTATGAAGTAGAATTTGTTTTTGTTTTCACAGAGAAATATTTAAGTAGTTTGTATGTGTTTGTGAATAAATCTGTTTAGCATACCTATTTATATTCTTGTTATTAAATAGTATCTAAGTGCTGCTTGTCTATGTTTTTTAAATTTTATGCGTTATTTTTTGTTTTCTGAAACTTAAACTAGATAAATCAGTGGCAAAGATATAGTCAATTGGAAGCGTTAAAACTGTATTTGAACTCAAATTTTTCAAAATTTCCCCTTCTAGCTGGGGGTCGCTCCGTACCCCTCCGACCCTCCGGTGAGTATCCAATTCCCCACTTGGAATTTTACAAAATCGGCGCCTATGGAACTGTGCGTTAGCGGACGACCATGATTTGGTGCGTTTTAACTAGTGATGGGCTTATTCGAATCAAAAATAACCTGTTATCCGGTTATTGAAATAACCTGTGTAACTCGTTTTTCGTTCCAAGTAATCGAATCAAAAATAACCTCAACCTGATACGTACTTCGTGCCGCGTCTCAGCGACCTGCGAGTGATCGAAATTCTGTAAATAATCATAACTCATATAGCCTTTTCTACGTATGTACTTGATTGACCCAAGTGACGCTCGCCGCTGCTTGTTGATGTTATATGTTATTAAGACATTTGATACTCCCAGACGACGAGTTAAATTTATGGGACCGTTCCTATTATAGATAACGTTCTGCTGAGTCTGAGATTTGCCGAGCTGTTTATAATGGCCTAAATTTTAGCTTCGAAACGCGGTTGATTGTGACTCATACGGGATAAACAGAAAGCGAAATAAGATTTTCCAATATCGTAAAAGATTTATATTTAATTTTTAATAACGGAGCAATCGGGACAAGAAGTGGATTTCGATGTTGAAAATTTTAAGTGTGTGTCCTTAGAACCGCGGAAGGTTGACTACTAGATAATTTTAGGAACTAAAAATAGATTCAATAGATACTTTGTATTCGCATATTTATAATTTCTTTATGATTATTGATTAGTATTGATATAGCTATTCTCAATGGTTTGAACTCCTTAGAAATCAAATAAAAATTATTTATACAATTATTATAATTAACGATTAACTGAGTTCCTCTGCTATCTGCAAGTTACCATGCCGATGCAGATGACGGTGAACCGCCAACCGGCAAACCGGCTGACTTAATCGAAACTAATCGAGAGCCAAAATTGATTCGAATGAGTAATCAAATAATCAATCGGTTATTAATATGATTCGAATGCAAATAATTCGGTTATGAAAATTGTCCGGTTATGCCCATCACTAGTTTTAACCACCTGCCGTGGTTCAAACAAGCAGATCGATCTTTGCGTGTGTGGCCAGCTATTAAGTACAGTCCGTTTAAGCAGTACATCTCAACCATGCTTGAGGGTACTAAAAGACCTTTGAATACTACTCATAGAACCAGGCTGCGTTATTAAGATTATCCAGGAATTTTTGTGGCGAGGAAAATTGTGTTGCCCTCTGTAAAAGCTTTGACTATTTGAAACTCAGGGGGGCACGGCTCCTTCCGCTCTCTGAATACACCCATGTTTGTACAATACTTTTATGATTTAGCGCTTCAAAAAATAATAACTGAGTACGTGTTTCTATAAATAGTTATTATAAACAACAAACTAATTATAAACGTTCTCAAATTGATGCAAATACGAATATGCAAATATGCTGAGGTAACGCGCATGTGATCTCAGAATAAATTAATTTTAGCTACGTCACAATAGAATTAGAAGCAAAAAAGTCCTCGGGAATTACAATTATTAAGAAAAATTGCCTTAGTTCAACACTTAACCTATACATGTATTACATTCAACGTTTAAGAACTATCTTACCTAAAGGCTGTTCGTAAGTGGTTGCAACAACCATTAACATACAGATACATTTTAACACAACCATGATTGCACGCTTAAAAACCAACACTGAACAAAATAACAGCTAAAAACATGTTAGGGAAGGCATTCGAAGCAGCACTCGTCATTTTACACATAGCAATGTCCAAGGTTATAAATTCACTTTCTTGAGCATGTCTCTCGCAAGTGGAAAAACCTACAGCTGCTGAGTTAGAAACAACAGTTTTTGCTTTTTGGGGTATATCGAATTTGATATTCCGTGTGAATGGCCTTTTGCAAAGATTACTTGGCGATTTCTTTAAAACATAAATTAAAGTTGGTACATTTCTATCTTTTATCTGTAATTTTTATAAGAGTAAAGTATAAATTTTATAGGAGCTGTCATTTTCAGGTTTTGAAGGTATAAAAAATAGAAATAATATTTATTTTGGCAAATAAAGATTTTCAATCGAAAGAAATCCGAGAATTAACACATATTGACAAACTCAAATAAATAGTTAATATAAAAGTAATAACCTAATTTCTTCAAAAATAACATTTATAGTCAATTGTTAATGGTGTTTAAAATCAGACATAAAATTAAGAAATTTAGTTATTTGTAAAAATTTAGTAGACTGTGGACTTTGTATGGAAACCCACAGCAATGTTAAATTAAGAACGTGGTATCTAGTAACAGCAAATACCTTTAAGAATATTGTAACTTGATTATTTTTTTATGTTTAGTAGGTAATTTCCTTCTCTTCTTATGTTGCACATTTTCACAAGAAACTGTTTTGGGCTCTTAATTATCGAAATGAGCAAATATATTGGACATATCTTTCGATGTAAGCAATATTTTTCTTTCACTTTTGGCACAGTTATTATTTATATATGCTGCTAGGCGATAACAAAGTTTGGATTTATTAACTTTTATTTCATACTGATGTCAAAAATGACATTTTTCGGATTATTTATGGTACAAAAAATGGAACATTAAAATCCTAGTACTTTAAAGTAAAATTTTAAAGTTCAAGTACTTTAAAACTTATTTATTGTACAAAAAATGGAACATTAAAGTCCTAGTACTTTAAAGTAAAATTTTAAAGTTCAAGTACTTTAAAATTATACGTCAGTTGTTGACATGAAATTTGAAATGATTTACAACTTTTTATTTAAAATTCATTAAACTGCAGTATGAAATAAACCGTTGTATTCACCACGAACGAAAAGTGTTTTTAAAGATCCTCGCAAGTAATTCCGTCCTCGGCTGACGCCTCGGACGTAAACAACTTTCTCGTCTTTAAAATGCCACTTTTCGTTCTAGATAAATAAACTACTATCAAAAGTGCTCCTATTATTTAAAAAATAAGTATTCAAACGTTAACTTACTACAAATAAACCTATAAGTAAATAACTAGTTGGCAGATTTTAGTAAAATTTAGATATTTTCATATATCAAATTTTACTTCGTATATTAAATAGCTCTCAATAATAGTACCAATAATAATAATAATAATATAATGTGTCCCATTATACCCTTTCGGAACGTAGGGTGTTCGTAAATTGTTTCCACTGCTGTCTGTCTTGGGCTATACCGGGTGACAATGAGACCAGGTTTATGCCTCTATTTCCGTTACTTATTAACGAATTTGGTTGAAATTAGCTACAAGGATACTAGACATAATTTCGGATTGAGATATAATTATAATCAAAATGGTCGACTTAATGTTTCTCCGGAAATAACACTAACTCTGATATTTTAAATGGATCACCCTATATATTTTATTAAATTACATACGATAGTCTTGCTGAATTTGCTTAGCAATTACACAAAAATATTAAGAAAATAATTAATTAATTATTTTTCAATTATAGATAAAGATAAAGTAGTACATGATGCATATCGTTAAATTGGTAATTAAATTTTCTATTTAATGGTAGGATGGCTCTTAGTAGGTGCCATTTAACAAATTCTGGTGTGATACACTCATACAATTTACTTTTACAGTGATCATATATTTAGCCAAAAATTTGATTTTGAATTTTTAAGTATTTGTTAAAAGTTTTTAAAAATGACAAATTCTACAAAAACCGTACAAAATAGAGTGTTAGTTAAAGAGACAAATTTTCTCTAAAATGTTAAGTTGAATTCAAAAATGTAATAATATACCGGGTGTTCTATTTAAGCTAGGAGTTTGGTATCGTTTATTTTCTTTACCAAAGTTGAATGGTATCTTGGCTGTGAGTAAATGATGGTTTGACCCTATATTCGTCCCTCTTCTGTTGCATTTGCCTAGTTGTATTTTGCTGCCTTTTTGAGCTACGCATATATGGTAGAACTGTTTTTGGGTTTTTCCGTCTGGTGAAACTCATACTTTGTGACAACTTTTGTGGGTAACCAGCGTTCCTCCTTTTTTTTTACTTCCCTCGTCTGAAAGGCGAAGGAAGTATTGTAATCGCGAAAAAATCACCTTCCGAAATTTCTCCAGATCTTCACGTTTCATGATCCCTAGATGACGAAAAAGAGGTTTTCTCAATTCCGTCCCTGTCTGTCTGTTGGCGGTATAACTCAAAAAATATTTGTCGGAAAAAGGCGATATTTTGTATACACATTGTATATATAGCTGGAATGATACCGGTACAATTTCATACAAATATATACAGGGTGAGCACCTTAAAAAAATAAAATTTTGTTTATTTTTTATTCAATTTAGTAATAGATACAAGTAGTAATTTGTACATAGTGCAGGCTTTATTTTTACCAAAAATGGGAGCGAATAGATACAGAATAAATTTTTTACAGTACAAAAACGAGGCACAAATTAGCGCCTTACTAAATATAGCTGCGACAGAGAAATTGGAAAGGCCGGTCCTCCGTGACTCAGATAGAAATTATGCGTTTCCTTAGGATTTCGTACTAAACGTTGGGGTTGCACATGCGGTCCGCCTGCTGTTCGAATTCGGCCACCGGCAACATTTTTTTTATTTGAAAATGTATTTAATTTATTAGAAACGTGAAGATATTTTTACTCCTAATTTAATTTGATTTTTAAAATTATTTATTGTCTCAATGTCGACGAGGGAAGTTCTGCGTAAAACCCTTTACAGATTTTTAGTTCCATGTAATTCCAAACAAATCCTTAATATTGAAAAAAAAGCTAACGTGGAGGAGACGTGGAAAAACTAAAGGACAACATAATTAAAGCGACCGAAGAAGCTTTAGGGAAAATACAAATAAAAACAACATCAACAACCAGAAATAAAACACCTTGGTTTACTCCAGAGGTAAAAGAAATATCTGCACAAAAAAGAAAGCATTTATACAACACAAGACAAACAAAAGCCCAAAAAATCGTGAAAACTACATACGAGAAAGAAACTTGGGTTATGCAAAAATAAAACAAATAAAGGAACACTATTGGGAGAGCTTCACAAAGAATATGGAACGGGATCTATATGGCACGCAGAAAAAGGTTTGGAAAATGCTCAGAAACAAGAAAGCTAAAGTAAATGAGACAATAAAGATTAATAAAATTTCAACCGAGCAATGGAAGAAGCACTTCGAACAACTGTAGTAAAATCAGCCCGAAAAGAATATAATACTAGACAGGGAAGAGGAAAATGTAACTATAACCAAAGAAGAAATCAGGAGGTCTTTAAAAACACTAAACAACAGGAAAACGCCAGGTATGGATGAAATCAGAAATGAATACTTAAAATACGGAGGAGAAAACATAATTAAAGAGCTAGAAAAACTATTCAATCTTATATTAAAGTCTGGGAACATACCGCAATAATGGAAACTCAGTGGAACAATACCAATATTTAAGAAAGGAGACAAAACCGATTCTGATAACTATCGTGGCATCACGATTGGCGATTGAATATAATGCCCCAGCTTTCTTATGTTTCGTTGATCTTACGAAGGTTTTTGATCGCACAAGGCTATGTGACGTATTATTAACAGTAATATAACAAGGGCGAAACATACTTATCGATAATTTGGCACACGCCAAGCGTCGAGTGCTGGTTGCAATGAAAACTGTCCTGAGGGCTTGCCCGAGGGCAGTTTTCTAAGGGCAACCAGCACGATGACCCTTGGCACGGGCAAAATTCTATGTAAGTGTGTCGTTCGCGTTTATATTTTGAAGATTATTACACAAAACCCGTATACGAATTATGATTCGAAATTGATCTAATAATGCCAAAAAACTCAAATTACTTGTTTCTTGCATTTCAATTTCTAATTATGACACCATCTACGGGGTCGATAGTTAGCACTAGAGAGCTTATCAGTTGATAAGTTTCCCTAGGGAGCTTATCGGGCAATACGTTCGGGATTGGTCAATTTAAAAATGCACAGATTTCGCAATCCTTGCAACCATCGGAGGGTGTTGAAAACAAACACTGTTTCCCATTAATACTCTTGGTAACATTTAATAATTTATTGCGGAATGATTGCAAAGAGACAGGTACATTGTTTATAGCAAACTTCTCTAAGGCGGAACAGAAATGAGTATTTTGAGCTAATGACTTCAAATCGTTAACAAAATGCTCGATAAATGCTTTCATAAGTTCACGACTCTCTATATTCCACCAGTACTCCACTGTTGGTAATAACATTGCGACACGATGTTTGGGTTGTAAAGCTTTAATGTCGTGAATTACCGTGCGTTACGTAAAATCTTCAGAATTAGTAATAATACGAGTCGCTCGACGTCTCAGGATCGAATGCTCCGTCACTCGTGTTGTCATCACCCGGTGACCTCACGAACGTGCCTCTAATCAAAACATGGGCTCCCCGTCCGAACTCTAGCTAACACGACTTTATCTTTTAATAATAAAAACTTGCGTTTTACAGACAACGTTGCTAAGATATGTACTAACTGTATCTAATACACCGCTTGAATACTAAAGTAAAACGGAAGGACTGAACCAAGCGTGGTTGCAAAATTGTAACAGACATAAACACCTAAATTAACGTCCGGCATGTTTGGGTATTTAAAATATCAATTTCATAGTCTCACATCATCAGCAGAAAAGTTGTTCACTATTTGGAATTACAGGTATTCACTGTTTCGAATAGCCCTATATTCATAACACAACAATTTTCGTGTTCACGCTAAACGCCGTCTGCAGTTGAAATTGTTTATCTTCTGATTACCGTCGCCGCGACCGCGACATGAAATTTGATACAAAAACAATATTTCGGAACAAAAACTATAATTTGAATTTAAGTTTGACACATGGCGTTTCATATTTGTAGTAAACGTCCATATTATGCTTGCTAAGGCTAATGAACGGCAATTCTACTTCCAATATAATATTTTGTGCTTTGTGCTTACCAGCTGTACGCTTACGTTGCCTATATAAGTGACTCACTCACTCAAGTTTGAAACACAACTGCACTCTACATGCGCGCCCTGAGTGATGCTTGAGCTTGACTATTTCGTGACGGAATTTCGTGACGGTCGAAACCTCAAATCAGCTCCCTATAAGTGTTTTCAACACTAAAAAAATGCATGGTTCTCATTGGATGATATCAGTCATGTGACAGTTGCGTGTAATAGTCAATATTAAGAGACTTTGAAGTACCCAGCAGAATTATTAAGATATCCACGATATGAATTTTCAAGTGAAAACAAGTAGAAAATGAATATACACAAGAGACAAATTGTAACCCCGGCATACGACAAGGTGACTCTATGAGTCCTGTATGCTTCAGTTTAGTAATGGACAAATTAATCAGCAGCGTCACAGATCTACCAGGATATCAAATGGACCTCCAGAATCATCAAATCATCATCAAATTTGTGAGCTATAGATACCGTAGTCTCTTAATGAAAAACCGAAGAAATTTTGCTGGGACCAAGATAGTTGTCAAGGGGGACCTAACGCAAAAAAGGTATGCCCTCATCAAGTATGCATCTAAGGTTTGGGTTCAAAAATGTCTGGCTGTGGATAGTGTGATTAAAGTGAAATCCGGGAACAAAATCGTTTCTGTAACAAATAAAGACGCCTGTAACGCCATCGTAGTTGATTAAAGTAAAAACTTGCATCGTCAGTTCTGAATTTGTTAATGTTTAGTTCGTTAACGCAATGAAATTATTAATTAAATTTACAAATTAAAAGTTAATCTACTTGATATATTTTGGTTGAAAAATATAAATCTTTATTTCTATTTTTATTGCGACGTTCTAATAATTAAGTTAGAATTATTACTAGGGTGAAGTGGGGCGACTGTGGACCGAAAATTTCAAGTTCCACTTTGTTGCTGTGAAACTACTACAATAAACAAAATACCTCTGTACAAACCTTCTAGGATACACTTTCACATATTTTGGAGTATGTCTTCAGAAGCTAAACCGCATTTGAGTATTGTTTACCTTTTGTACATCCTATTTATTTTTTAGCTACATGGGTCCACAGTTACCCGTACTTTTGGGGTGACTGTGGACCAAAGTGGGGGAACTGTGGACGCCCCAGTATAAAGCATTTAATGTGAGTTTAAAGTGCGTGGGGCAAGTGTGGGATAAAAAAATAAACATTTTTAAAATCTTTATTCAACTTTTTTCAAACAAATACTCAAAATATTTCATAAAATACATTTTAATATATAGGCTACAAGTTAAGCAACTCAGAGGATATTCTTAAACTTGCTTAAGTCTTCAGAAAAATGTAATTTTCCATCAATTGCTTTTGGAAATTGAAGAATTCCAACTATATTGTCGTAGCTAAATTGATCTATACGATCTTCAGATCCAAACTCAAAAATATACCCAGTACACCTCTTCAAACACTTGACTTCTATGTAATCTTCTTCCTTGTTCATTAATATTCCAATGCAATGACTAATTGCCCTTTTTCTCATCCTTAAAATGATGTATCTCCCCAATACCATATTATCGTTAATGGGTTCTTGTACAGAAGTTGCGACTTCTAGATCGTCTTCTTCATCTCCTTCAGGTTCGTACGAATCATCGCTTTCGGCATAAACTATAGAATCACTTTCATATTCATCGCTGCTTACTTGCTTGTTTGGCTGCTTTTTACCTTTCTTTGTTGATTTTTTCTTAGACTTAGCAGCCTTCAGTGTTTTAAGATATGCTTCTGTGGTAATTACTTCAGCCACATCTATTCTCTTTCTCTTTTTTTTGCCTTCTGACTTATCAGTTGGTTTAACCGCAGAAAGTAAAATGCTTTCCCAAGATACTGATGCTACAGGCGCACTATTGTTAGTGTCTAAAACATGTTCAGTTACAACTGTAGAATTATTATCGTCAATATTCGACTCCACTGAATGATTTTCTTGACCAACATTATTTAACTCATTGTTTTGTTCCTTATAGCGTCTTAATTTTTCAGGATCAAATCGTTCTTCTGAAATCGCTTACTTATTGAGAGGAAAAATTCCTGTTTTACGAAAGCCACTGATAATTGAATTTTCTCTAATATTATTCCATGTCTCTCCTAAGAGATTAGAAAAATCAGATTTGGTTAATTGTTTTCCCAGATTTCTGCGCTGCCAATCTGTCAGTAAAGCGTCCCAAGAAGATTTGACACCCTTGAAAACAGCAACATCTAAAGGTTGCAACATCGCAGAAGTATGCGGTGGTAATTTTAAAATCGTAACGTCCTCCTCTATAGCCAAGTCAACCAATTGTGGCGAAATATGTGACAGATGACCATCGTATATTAGCAATGCTGGTCGTTCTGTACATGATTTTAAAAATACACCTTTGAACCACAGATGAAATACATCTTCAGTCATCCAACCGTTTTCTGACACGTAGTATGAAGTTTCTGGATATTCGTTTGAGCCGAACATGTTGTCCCACAATCGCTTACCCTTATGCAGTATCATAGGTGGCATTTTAAATCCATTTGCATTCACGCAGGCAAGAACGGTAGTGGTTTTTCTTCCGGATCCCCCTGTCTGTCTTTGAGCAATTTCGCCAACACCAGTTACAACCTTAGTATTTTTAGTAATTGAACGAGGTTTCGTCAGCATTCCATACTTTGCTGGGATTTTCGTGTAATCCCTTATCATTCAGAACCTTCTCTAATTTGTCAAAAAAATCATAAATAATGAAAGGGTCTCTTTGCTGTCGTACACGAGATGATTCAATTAATTCCGCTTTTTTAATGGAAAGTCTATGACGCTTAGCAAATTTCAAAAACCAGTCTTCGCCTGGTCTGTCATTTCGGAATGGAGTTTTGATATGATTTTGCTTAACGTACGTCTGCACTGTATTAAGTATTTCTTTGCGTGATAGGCCAAAGCCCCACTTATTCATTATTTTTATTAAGGAGGCTAGTTTGTTTTTATCTACTACCGAAAGGGCTGTTCTACCTCCACCTGCTACCCCTAATATAAATAGGTAAGATTACTGTTCGATAATTCCTAAAAAAGGTTTAACGTACCATTTGAATTTCCCGCCGACGGTCTACCTCGCCAACCATTTACTTTCAATCCTAACGTGGATTTGGGTATCCCATACTTTTTTGCAGCTCCTTTCAGTGAATATCTTCCAGCTTTTACACTCGCTACTGCTTCCTCTAACGTTTCCTTTGAATATTTTCCTCCAACACCACGATTTGTTTTCCTAACGTAATTCCTCACCATTTTGCTCAACACAAACACGAGACCACAGTTGACCCATACAAGTGACCACAGTTAACCTAACTTCTGTTTTGACGGTGGGTAATTGTGGACCCTATATTCAAAATTCAAATACTCTAGAGAGTTAAGTCTCTGCCCACTAGATGGAACTACCAAACTATTTAGTAGTTGTCTATAATGATTTTACAGGAATCCGCTCGGAAATGTGATGCATATGTAAATTTGAACAGATGGCGCTCAAATTAAGAAATTGAAAAGTTGCGCACCTCTTTGTTTAACTTATTACGATATAGTTTTAAAATTCCCGTATAATTTTGAGAATTGGAATAAACATTAAATGTACACCACTGTATATTATGGCAGTGTTAAAACGAATATGAATTGCAAGGAAAAAGAATAATTAAAGGGTGACACAGTTACCCCAAACCACAGTTACCCCACTGCACCCTATATGATATTGTTTTTATCTTATATGAGGGGTTTTGTACCTACATCAATTCGTGCAATATTATTAACTGTTGATTCACGTTGCCTACATATGCATGTATAGATTGTACGGGCACTTAATATTAAACTCGGCTGGTTTTATTTAAGAAATGTCTTTCACTGTTTGTATGCGGGTGCAATTAGCAAAATATTAATCTTTACGTTGTTAAATTGAAGTTAATTTTTAATTTTCTGAATGTTTGGGTGATGTTTAACTTTTTATCCCATTTCCGTTTTCAATTTTTTCTTGCCAACTGCAGAAACTTACGAAGAAGTTGTGTTGCATAAATCCAAGTTACTTGGGTTGATTGCTAAAAAGCATTGTTGTATATATTATAATTTATTTTATGTGTACTGAATTTGAATTTGGACATGTAAATATTCAATCGTTGATTTGTAGCTTAACTGATTTAAGAGATCATGTAATCCTTAACGAGTATGATATCTTCGCAGTCATCGAGACGTGGATAAAAGACGATATATTAGATAAAAATGTCGATATTATAGAATATAAAATAATTAGAAATGATCGTAAGCAAAGAAAAGGAAGGGGAGTAGTGTTCTATATCTTAAATTGTTTTGATGTTACTGTTATACCAACATCTGCATTAATCGAACAGCTGTGGATCAGGCTTAAAATCAATAAGAAACAATATATTTTTGGAGTAGTTTACAAGCCGCCTGATATGAATTACAATAATTTCTTAGAAGTACTTGATAACACTATTTCTGATTTAATAGGAGATGGTGATGAATTATATTGCACTGGTGATTTTAATATTGATTTGTTTGAGGTAGCCGACAGAAAAACTATAGCTTTGAATTTGTTACTTGAAAGTTATAATTTAAAACAGATTATTAATACGCCTACAGGAATTACTTCTACTACTGCTAAGCTTGTAGATTGTATAGTAATGCCATCTAATAAACAAGTACTAGAGTGTGGCGCTTCTGTCTTTGACTCGACAGACCATGAACTTGCGTACTGTACTGTGCTGTTTGAAAGTATAACAAGGGGGTGTAAATATAAAGATATTCGATCGTATAAACGCTTCAATGAGGCCGATTTTCTTGAAGATCTAGCGCATTTGCCTTTATCTGAGTTAATTGATATGAGCAGTGTTAATGACAAAGTTGATCATCTTACAAAACATAGTCTCTCTGATAAACACGCACCTTATACTTCTTGCCGTTTTACAAAAAAACCTGCTTCATGGATCACGCCTAACATTAAATTAATGATGAATCTCCGAAATAAAGCTCTAAAAAAATTTAAACATACTTACTAAAAATCAGTCTCATTGGAATTAAAAAAAGCATTTTTTGAACATGAGTTACAAACTACAGATAGTAAAGTTCTTTGGCAAAAGCTCTCAAAATTTAGCATCCACTCTAAACCTAATGCATCCGTAATGCAGATATGCCGCCGTCGCTGAAAGATGCAGACAAATTAAATTGTCTTTTTATCACTTCAGTACCTAATGTGATTAATGATACCCGCCCTACCGTAAACTTCTATAAACATAATAAATTATTAGATCACAATATTCTGTTTAATTTTAACGCAGTTAACGAAAACCAGGTCGTCAAAATAATAAATATAATCAAAACCAATGCATCTGGTGCGGATGGTGTCAACATTAATATGATTAAATTATGTCTGCCATATATTCTACCATATATTTGTCATATTATTAATTTTTGTTTAATTAATGGTGTATTCCCTAATTCTTGGAAACTAGTTTTAGTGACTCCTGTTCCGAATATTAATAATCCTGAAGAATTTAAGCATTACCGTCTTATCAGTATTCTGCCAGTATTTTCAAAGATTTTAGAAAAAGTAATGATATTGCAAATCACAACCTACTTAGAAAAATACAATATATTACCTGATACTCAATCAGGATTTCGTTCGGGGTATTGTTGTAGTTCTGCACTTTTGAATATTATATTTATGTTAGGTTAATGAAACGATACCGGTGATTTATGTTTACCTATGATAGGTTCACATATTCAACCAGCAATTCCTTCATTCAACCCAACATTTAAAGAAAAAATATCAGCCAGAAAAAATTTTTTGTTTAACAATGTGATATTAACAACCTTTTTGTCAATGACACGTTAAACATATTTATTGTTTAAAATAGTTAAAAAACACATGTAACGTTTGTAATGTTACATGCAGTCTGCATGGCACATTTATTCATATAAAATATATCCAGATAGTTAATTTAAAAAGTTTATGTACATTCGATATGTTGTGAATGGTTACGGCTAACCAAAGAGAAGTAAATAAACAGAATGATAAAAAAGTTCAATTTGAAACTCGACTCGAGACGGTCATATTAAAACCGATGGTGGTTCAATCCCAACCAATTGGTATTTTTAATTGAATTTAATTAAAAGATCATTACACAGGAAGTATCTGGTAATGATATAAAATAAATTCAGCAAATCAAACCGTCTATCAAGTCGACATAATTGAAGTGTTTGCAATATCATATTGAAGTTATATTACCAAGTAAATAACTTACAATATAATTAACGTAGAGCCATTGTTTACGTGTGTGTTGTGCATTCAATTGAGAAGTGCTATCTGGGAGATAGCAACACATCCAAAGAGCTTTTTGGAAGGGGATTGGAGATTTCAACCAGCCAGTTACTGTTAGCTGTCCTGCTTCATTTGCAGAGGAATTCTATAGGTTGCTGATCAGGTTACGCTAAAGCGACGCTAAGGTCAGTGTTTGTTTCATAACTTTTCGAACAACTTTTGGAATACTTCAAGAATATTTAAATTGTGTGTTTAATATTAGTGAACTTGTATTTAGAACTAAGAATTATTATTAATTTTCTAAATTATAATAGTGTTCTGAGTACTCGGCGATTTTAGGTCATTATATTTAGAAATTATAACCTTTTGATTTAATTTAAGATTGGGGATGTAAATTAGGGATTTTGGGTTTTAATATTGATTAAAAGTTATCTTAAACAAACTTGACTATCCTTACGTCATTGACAATTCAATAAACATATCTGAATGTCATTAAGATATTTGGAATATCAGTAAAAGACCTGAAAGTAACTATAAAATTACTTTATATTAATCAAATAGTTGAACAATCAGTAATACTTGTTATTAAGAAGCACCATTCAGCTGAGGGTAAGGAGTATTTCTTTAGCTTTACTGACTAGCCGGAGCAAATATTTAAATAATTAGAAAGATATAACTGAACAATATTTGTATGTCAAATATTGACGTTTGTGAGGTAAGTTATATATTATATTTATCATATAAATATTTCAATTGACGTACCAAGTGGGACGTAATACTTCAATTGGCACCGCAACGTGGAGCGTAATATTTCAATTGACGCGTCAACGTGGAGCTCGATAGGGCTTATATAACAAGGAAACTTTTTAGTTCATGAATTTAAGGTCAGGTTTTAAAAAACCAGCAAGAAACCTTAATAAAATGGAGACAATTAGATTTGAACAAGGTGACAATGTAACAAATATGGAAGTCAATCCAATAGTAGAGGCTAGTACATCAGGGGTTAGTACAGGGAATAGCACCAGTGAAAATAATATGTTAAAATTAATGCAACAAATGATCACTCAAATGTCAACTGACATAAAAGGTCAAATGGCAAACAATAACCAAGAAATGAGGAATCAAATGTCAACTAATAACCAGGAAATGATGACTAAAATGTCAACTAATAACCAGGAAAGTTTAAATAAAGTTAGTCAGGAAATTTTTAACAGGGTAAGTTCAGTAGAAAACATAATGTCAAACAAAATAGACACAATTGAGGCCAAATTGATGACGTTTCAAGAGGTAAATCAAATTAATATAAATAGAGTACAAGAACAGGTAGAAAACCAGTTAGTTAACAAAATAGAGCCAATTGAAAAGGAAATAGGTTTGGTTAAAGCAGGAATTGTTCAAAATAAACTTCAGTTGGATCATTTAGAAGTGAATTTTGACAGATTACAAAATAAAGTCGAACGTCAAATAGTAACTTTGCATGATGAAGTCAAAGATTTAAATGAGGAAAGGCAAGTACATACAAATAGCGGTAATGTCAATTTTACAGGAGGGATAATAATGCCAACGAATAGTGAGAAACCAAAATTTGATGGGAACAGGCAGGTTTTACATTCCGTCAAATTTTTGAAAAAACTTGAAAATTATTTTACTACTATGCGAATTACAGGACGACAAAGATTAAATATCGCAGTAGAATGTTTAGTAAATGAAATCAACATTTGGGCGGAAAGTCATATTAACGAATGGGCAAATTATGAAGCGTTTCGAACTGACTTCATTAATAGGTATTGGTCACAATATATTCAAGAGAAAGCTAGGGCCGAAATTCATATACCAAGGGTATATAATCCTAAGTTTGGTAGTTTCACTAAGCATGTATGGTACTGGATAGGAAGAGTGCAATACTTAGAACCAAAAATATCCGAGGAAATCCTCGTTGAAGCGCTAAGTAAACACTTCCCTATTGACATTCAAACGGCTTTAGTAGCGTCTCAAGTCAGAAATGTAGAAAATATGTTAAAGGTATTGGAAGGTTTAGAAAATAGACAGTTTAATAGCAAATTTGACACAAGAGAAAGAATGTCAGATGGAAATCACCAGAATAATCAGATGGTGGATACAAGAAATAATACAACAAACTTTGCTAACAGGAATACGAACAACTTTGGTACTAGAAATAGATTTAACAACAATTCTTATGGTCAAAGTGACAATAATAATAGAAATGTCAGGTTTGCAAATTATGGGCAAGGTAGAGATAGGAAGGCGAATACTTTTACTGTACAAACCGGCAATAATTCAAACATGCCAATACAAACTAGGAGTGTTACACCTAGTAATGACCAAGTCCAGGAAAACTAAATGACCCTAGACAACAAGCTCCGATTGTTAAAAGTAGGGTTACAAAGGAGCAAGTAAATCACATAAATTTTGTAAGAAATTACTTTAAGCAATGTCAAAATTCAAAAACAGTTAGAAATGTTAACAATGTAATTGATTTGGAAACTGAAGAGTTAGGAACAGAAAAAGAATTAGTTATTATATTTAAATGTTGAAATTGAGGGTATACAACAAAAACTATTGATAGATACAGGTAGTACTGTCAGTGTTATGTCAGAGGAAATGTTAGAAAGAATTTTAACAAATAATAATAAAATACCTATTTTACCAGCAATAAACTTAACAATTCAAGGTGTCACTGGGGGAATACGTAAGGTTAAAAAACAAGTGTTACCTTTGGTAAATATGGGATATTCAAAGCACCGGGTAGTATTTTTGATTGTAGGTCAATTAAATACCACGTCAATACTAGGTATGGATTGGATGTACAAAGTTAAAGCTAATCTAGATTTTCATACTAAAAAGATGGAATTTATAGATCGAGACCAAAGATATGAAGTTTCTTTTAAAAAGAATGTAAGTAGTAATAAATTAGTCTCAAACGAATTGAAATTAATCGAACCTTTGAACTGGGATGTACAAAATATCAAACGATTTGATACAAACATGATTTTGTTAGAAGATGATGAAGTAAAGAAACCATTTCAATCAACAAAGGAATTAGGTTATATAGTAAACGAGCAAATATCGATTAATAATATACAACATTTTATCAATAATAAGCAATTAGTTAATATACAAGATATTTTAGAAAAATATGAGAACACATTTTCTGATAGACCTGGTTTATGTAATAAATACATATGTAAACTACAGGTAAAAGATGAAACAGTATTTGTACAGAAATCGTATCCGATACCATTTTCCAAAAGAGCAGCTGTTGAAAATGAAATAAAAAGGATGTTAGATTTCGGTATTATAGAACATTCAAATTCACCATATTCTAATCCTATTGTAGTAGTAACAAAAAAGAATGGTTCAGTAAGGATATGTTTGGATGCAAGAAGATTAAATACAATATTGATAGAAGACAGAGAATCACCACCATCGATAAATGAGTTACTACAAAAATTCAACGGGGTGAAATTTTTATCATCGTTAGATTTAACTTGTGGTTATTGGCAAATAAATCTACATGAAAGTTCAAGAAAATATACTGCTTTTCTAGTTAATGGAAGAAGTTATCATTTTAAAGTATTACCTTTTGGCTTAAATGTTTCAATTGCAGTATTCAGTAAATGTCTTGACCATGTATTAGGTCCACAAGTTTTAAGTTTTGCAACAGTATACGTCGATGATATTCTCTTGGCTTCTAGAACACTAGAAGAACATCGAAACCAGTTAACATTAGTTTTGGAAAAATTAAAGAATGCTAACATGACTGTAAATGGTGAGAAAACAGACTTGTTAATGAACCAAATTAAATTTTTAGGATATATAATTAGTCTGCAAGGAATAGAGGTTGATCCTGAAAAAATCAAAACAATACAAGATTTTAAAGCACCGAAGAACATAAAAGAATTACAATCTTTCTTAGGGGTATGTAATTTTTATAGAAAATTTGTAAATAACTATGCGAATTCGGTAAATAAATTAGCGCATTTATTAAAGAAAAATAATAAATGGACATGGAAAGAGGAGGAACAACAAGCATTCCAACTCATAAAAGAAAGATTTTTGAAAATAGTAACTTTATCACATCCAGATTTTAATAAAACTTTTTATATTGCAACAGATGCATCGGGATGTGCATTAGGTGCACATTTATTTCAATTGAACGAAGATGGTACTACAGAAAATGTCATATTTGCCAGTAGAACATTATTAGAAGCCGAAAAGAACTATATGATTACTGAACTAGAACTATTAGCTATAGTGCTTGCATGTAAAAAATTCAGAACGTACATTTTAGGTTATGAAACTATTATTTTAACTGATCATAAAGCTCTAGAATTTCTAAATAGTTGCAAAGCTTTAAGTGCTAGATTAATGAGATGGAGTATGTATTTACAAGAATATAAATTAACCATTAAATATTGTAAAAGTAAAGATAATCTAGTAGCAGATTTCTTATCCAGGTATGTGTATGGTGATGAAAAGAAGAGTAATCCTTTAGTAGTGGCTTTAACTCAGGAATTGGTACCTAAAACACAATTACCAAGATTATTTAGTAATTTAGAAAATGATCAGAACAACGATAGAAATATAATGTGGATAAAGAATGAAATGAATACGAACAATCATGGAAAAAGGGAAGAATTGAAAATAAATTTCAAATTACATGAAAATATTTTATTTAGAAAATGTAAAAGAAGTGAAGAGTGGTGGTTAATATGCATACCAAAAATTCTAGAGGATGAATTAATAAACGAATATCACCAACTATACGGACATTTTGGAACAAAAAAATGTACGGCATTATTAAAAGAAACATGTTATATCACAAATATAAATAGGAAAGTGCATCAGGTGTTAAAGTATTGCGAATTATGTCAAAAGACTAAAATAAACAATCAAAGTCAACAGAGTACAATGAAAACTATTGAGGCATTAGAACCGTTACAACTAATATCTGTAGATTTGTTTGGACCTTTACCTCAAGGAAGATATGGAATGACTTGTATTTTTGTAATCAAGGACATATTTACGAAATTTCTAAAACTATACGGTATTAAAAAACCAAATACGAGTACTTTATTAAATAAAATAATAAACGATTTTATAATTAATGTAGGTAAACCTATATCTATACTATCCGATCATGGATCTCAATTTACTAGCCGAATGTGGAAAGAAAAATTGCACGAAGAAGGTATCGAATGTAAATATTCAGCGGTATATCATTCACAATCTAATCCAGTTGAACGAGTTATGAGGGAATTAGGTAGGATGTTTCGATGCTATTGTAGTGAGCAACACACAAAATGGCCTAATTATGTAAAATTAATAGAAGATTGGTTCAATTGCGTAGAAAATGATACGATTGGAATGACACCATACGAACTTATGAAAGGTCGGAACCCAGATAGGTTGATAGAAAAATTAGTTAAGTTTCCTGAAAGAACTGACTTGAACTTAGAAATAAAAATAAGATTAGCACAAGAGAGATTTTTAGCAAAGGGTCAAAAACGAAAACGTAGACATGATGAAGCTATAAAACGTCCAATTAAATTTCAAAAAGGAGATTTAGTACTAGTTAGGAATCATGTTCAATCATCGACATTAGAAAGAACAATAAAAAAGTTTTTCTTGTTATATGAAGGACCTTACGAAGTCGTAAAAGAAATAGGCGAAAACGCTTATGTATTAAATTATCCAGCTCAAAAGAAATATAAATATACACAAAATGTAATTAATTTGAAAAAATACCACACAAAAACGTCAAATAATGATGTACCAAATGATGTGATTGTATCTAATGTCAAAGTCAAAAATAATATTGATTGGAAAGAGGTTATGTCTTGGTATAAAAGTCAATGAATTCTTTATGTCATTGTATAACTGTCAATGAATTAATCCAATGGTGGGTTGATTAGTGATTAAAGTTATACGTTAATTATTTTACAATTGTTAGGTTGCAATGGTTATAGTTATTATAATGGAGATTTAAGGCTTTGGCACACAGAACGCGGTCTGTCGCGGCGGGCAGCGATATCTGCCCGCCGCGATCCGACAATATGTTTGTATGAAGCAACATTGCATTATCCCTGTCACACACAAGGCGATCTGTCGCAGCGAAACAGTCTTGACCGCGGCGGCAGGCGATACGTTTGTACAAAATCACAAAAATATCGCGCTATCCAGACGATCCACATCAGTTCGTTGAGAGGTTTTTTCAAGAAGGGAGAAGAAACGGAAATGTTGATAGAAAAAGTGAGAAAGTACGGGTATTTGTACGACACTTCACACCAGTTCTACAAAAATGTGGTGAAAAAGGCAGAAACATGAATCGTGATTGCAGAAGAGCTGAACATTACTAGTAAGTTACTAATATGTTTTTATTTCACAATATTATTTCTGGTTTAGCAATTTAATTATTTCACAAAATTATTTTTTCTTCAAACGGCAGTAAAATATGGTATTATACTGCTGGATTGATGATGCTAAACTGTCACTTTATTGCCGAGCGGCAGATAATATTATCTGCCGCTGACGAGCGGCAGATAAAGTTATTATCTGCCGCTGACGACTTTATCTGCCGCTCGTCAGCGGCAGATAATATTATCTGCCGCTGACGAGATCAAGTAATTTTCTTCGAATTTTGTTCACAAAGTTGTAAATAATTTGTTATAAAAACGTTTGAAGAAAAAATACTATATGTTATTCGGAGCAAAAGTATCTTTATGTGGCTCGGCTGTACTTATCTGCCTCGCAAGCTCGGCAGATAACCCGTCCAGCCTCGCCACATAAAATATAACTTTTGCTCCTAATAACATAATATACTATTATTAGGTAGTTACCTATTATTTAGTATTACCTACCTCAAAAAAGTACTATAAATAATATCTGTTGAAATTATGTCCTACTGGCAAAATAATCAGCAAAATACTACTGCGAACCTGCTCTGCAGAAGACTATCAGAACACTGGATTGCTTACACAGATATCGCTCCGTATGTGACGTAGCCATATCGCCAACCGCCGAGAAGATCGCGCGATCGCTGCCCGCCGCGAAAGACCGCGTCCTGTGTGCCAAAGCCTTTAACAATTTTAAACAAAAAGCTCTTTGCGATCTTTTGCTCTAAAATTGGAGGGAATAACTGTAATGTTACATGCAGTCTGCATGGCACATTTATTCATATAAAATATATCCAGATAGTTAATTTAAAAAGTTTATGTACAATCGATGTGTTGTGAATAGTTACGGGTAACCAAAGAGAAGTAAATAAACAGAATTATAAAAAAGTTCAATTTGAAACTCGACTCGAGGCGGTCATATTAAAACCGATGGTGGTTCAATTCCAACCAATTGGTATTTTTAATTGAATTTAATTAAAAGATCATTACACAGGAAGTATCTGGTAATGATATAAAATAAATTCAGCAAATCAAACCGTCTATCAAGTCGACATAATTGAAGTGTTTGCAATTTCATATTGAAGTTATATTACCAAGTAAATAACTTACAATATAATTAACGTAGAGCCAGTGTTTACGTGTGTGTTGTGCATTCAATTGAGAAGTGCTATCTGGGAGATAGCAACACACCCAAAGAGCTTTTTTGAGGGGATTGGAGATTTCAACCAGCCAATTACTGTTAGCTGTCCTGCTTCATTTGCAGAGGAATTCTATAGGTTGCTGATCAGGTTACGCTAAAGCGACGCTAAGGTCAGTGTTTGTTTCATAACTTTTGCGAACAACTTTTGGAATACTTCAAGAATATTTAAATTGTGTGTTTAATATTAGTGAACTTGTATTTAGAACTAAGAATTACTATTAATTATCTAAATTCTTATAGTGTTCTGAGTACTCGGCGATTTTAGGTCATTATATTTAGAAATTCTAACCTTTTGATTTAATTTAAGATTGGGGATGTAAATTAGGGATTTTGGGTTTTAATATTGATTAAAAGTTATCTAAAACAAACTTGACTATCATTACGTCATTGACAAGTCAATAAACATATCTGAATGTTATTAAGATATTTAAAATATCAGTAAAAGACCTGAAAGTAACTATAAAATTACTTTTTTGTATTCGCTCCCCAAACTGGTTACTTTGGAAACTGTCTAGGATCCTCAAAATGGCCATTTAGAGGCCTTGTACTTAAAGTCGTCATGGCAACATTTTAGCGGACTCAAACATTAGTTGCCATGACGACTTTAAGTACAAGGCCTCTAAATGGCCATTTTGAGGATCCTAGACAGTTTCCAAAGTAACCAGTTTGGGGAGCGAAAAATACATTTTCGCGCGGCCTCCTAATATAATGCCGCGTTAATGGTAATTGAAACTTCATATTATAATGTTTGGAGAGCTAATACAAAAAAACGTTGTACGCAACACGTCCTCAAATGGCTTTAGAGGACTCATCTTCATATTACGGACTCGGCTGCGCTTCGCTCCGCCTCGTCCGGAAACATTACGACTCTTCCCCTAAAGCCTTGCTTTGAGGACTAGTTACATAAACTACTATTATATTAATCAAATAGTTGAACAATCAGTAATACTTGTTATTAAGAAGCACCATTCAGCTGAGGGTAAGGAGTATTTCTTTAGCTTTACTGACTAGCCGGAGCAATCTTTAAAATAATTAGAAAGATATAACTGAACAATATTTATATGTCAAATATTGACGTTTGTGAGGTAAGTTATATATTTAATTTATCATATAAATAAGTAATTCAACGCCTCAAGCGAGGTTAATATACTTCAATTGACGTACCAAGTGGGACGTAATATTACAATTGGCGCCGCAACGTGAAGTAATAATACAAGGTATTGATTGTGTCGTTTAGGATTTGTGCTTGTTCTTGTAAAACAGTTTTTTGGGTGTCTGAGGATTTAATTAATTTACTGATAAGTTCGTCATATCGTCTGCCATCTTCTGCATTAACGTTACCAGTGATAAATTTTATTATGTCGCCAAGTCCGTCTATTATCGCTCTTTTTGATCTGGTTTTAATGTGAATTTCGAAAAATAACTGTTTGATTAGTTGATCCGATTTATCTAAATATTGTTGTATTAATAATAACTGGTTTTCATAATTGAAAGTGATTTCATGAGTGGTGGAGAGAGTATAAAGCGTAAATTGTTTATTTTTTAGCAAAGCGATAGTATTTAAGCAGATTATCTTTAAGCGTATCGTAGTTATATACTAATAGGGAGTAATCTATAGTTTTTATTAGAGTCCATGAGCTTTCTTTCATGAGAGCTCTTCCTTTGGTTAGGGGATATAACCCGGGGTTGTCGCGCAATTGTTGAATTGTCACGTCACTGTAGACGAAAGTCCAGGTGAGGGCGAAGAGGGTGAGTTTCCTGAAAATGGTATCAGGTCATTAGCGTGTCTTTTAATTGTCGTATGGTTGGGTTTATTTCGCAGATCGTACGTGTCGTGTTCATGCACTTTTTCTATTACGTACGGTCCTGCAAAACGTGGTTCTTTTTTATTTAGAGAAGTTGTTTTGACATATACCTGGTCGTTTACTTTAAAGGTATGCGTTTTACGGGGTTTGTTAATTCTGTCGTTTCGTTTTTCTTTTGTTTGGTTTTGTCTGTCTTGGAGGTCATTGTATAGGTGTTTCATTTTTTCCTTATGGTCGGTGACATAGTTTTCATAAAAGGTTTTGTTATATTCAAGATCAAAGGGGTTTCGGCTCTCGGTGTGACCGAATAAAATTTCAAAAGGAGTATAGTTTAAATTCGAGTGAATGGAATGATTGTAGGCTGACATACAATATTGAATCTTTTTAGTTTCGGGTATGTTTTCGAGTAATCGATAGTGTTCGAGAATTGTGAAATGAAGTCGTTCTACTACAGGGTTCGATTGGTGATTGTAAGGGGTTGTTACATGTAACTTAATTTTATGTAGATCTACAAAACTTTTTAGAGGTTGCTTATTGAATTCGCCATCGACGACTAGAGTGTCTGGTGCGGTAAAAGTAGTTATGTAGTTAAATATTTTTTCTGTTACGTCTATAAGATTACTTGACTCTAAATGGTAGGCTTGGGCAAATTTTGAGAAAGCATCTATTATAGTAAGGTATTTTTGTCCTCCTATCTGAAATATATCTGCGTGCAAAGTATGGAGTGGTCGATTCTGAGTAGGCGTTAAATTTAAAGGTTGCTTTATTGGTTGTCTATTGTACTTTTGTTCCTTGAAAATTTGGCAATTATCTATATAATTTTTAATATCGTTGGCGATTCCTTTCCAGAAATACTTTCGTTTTAAGTGTTCAATGGTTTCCGGGATTCCTCTGTGATTGCTTTTATTTTCGTGATAACTTTGAATTTGGCTGAATTTGCTCTTTGGTTTAATATCCTTGCAACAAGTTTAATGCAAATCCGTTTATAAGTAAAGGAGATAGGGACATGGCTCTTGTCTCATTGCCACCCGGTATACCTCGTACATCAGACATAAACAACAAATAACAGATCAGTGGAAAATTACAGTTACGTATTTCAATTAAGTGTTATATATATTAAAACAATGTAGCCTTACCTATTTATAATTAAACCATGTTGCCAGTTCTGCTAGTTTTTAAATTAATAAAACCTCTCTATATCATCGAAAATATAAGACAAGGAACTTTTGTATAACTTTTTTCCTACTCAGAATGTGCCTCTTAATAACTTAACATGGAGTTAATACGTAATTTTTGCAGCATATATACCGGGTGACTATAAATGATTGTGATTTTTTTTCTTAGGTACTGATGCAAAACCTAACCTGCTAACCTCGAATTTGACATAGTCTTAAAGTGCCACCACCATAAACAGTGCCAACCTAAGAAAAAAAAATCACAATCATTTATGGTCACCCGGTATATGTCCATGACAATGCATTTTTTATTCATATTTTTATTTGGGTATTTCGCCACTCTGCAAATTAAAATTATTATATAAATAATGTTTTAATAATTTTAATGTGCAGAGTGGGGAAATACTCAAATAAGAATATGAATTATAGATTCACGCCACAAAGAAGTTCCAGAGATAATGCATTTTTATGAGATACATAAGCGACACATTATTTAGGGTTACCAGACCTCCTATATTTAATAGGAGTCTCCTATACAGTGTGTCCCAGGATTGATGTTACAAGGGGTGAGATAAACTAAAAATGTTTGAATTTTATTTTAAGGTTTTGGTATTCGGTCCTGCTTGGTTGGAAAAGAATTTTAAGAATATTTTCAGTTTTTGAAAAACAAGTAGGCCTTAACAGGTAAGCGAAAACTGTTTTATTTTCCGGTAAACTACCCTTTACGTTTATGATACGGCAAAATTTTATTATGAAAAGTTGTTTAAAATGATAAATTATGGCCCTATACAAAATTTCAGAAAGATCTGTCGACTTATAAAAAACAATTTTTTTTTAGATAATTGCATTTTATTTTCAGGTAAACTACCCTTTTTGTTTATGATAGCGAAACATTTTATTAAGAAAAGTTATTTAGAATAATAAATTACGGCCCTATACAAAATTTCAGAAAGATCTGTCGATTTAGATTAAACCGTTATGTTTTAGAATTTAGATAAACAAATTGAATTTATTAAAAATGACAGTTTAATATAAGTCAACAGATATTTTTTAAATTTTGTAGATGCTTATAATTTATTATTCTGAACAACTTTTCTTAATACAATTTTTCCGTATCATGAACAAATAGGGTAGTTTACCTGAAAATAAAAAACCATTTTCTAAAAAATAACGGGTTTTTCTAAGTCGACAGATCTTTCTAAAATTTGGTATAAAGCCATAATTTATCATTATGAACAACTTTTCTTAATAAAATTTTGCCGTATCATAAACAAAAAGGGTAGTTTACCTGAAAATAAAAAAGTTTTCGCTTCCCTGTCAAGGCCTACTTGTTTTTCAAAAACTGAAAACATTCTTAAAATTCTTTTCAGACCAAGCAGGACCGAATCCCAGAACCTTAAAATAAAATTCAAAAAATTTTAGTCCATCTCACCTCTTGTAACGTCAATCCTGGGACACACTGTATGTTGTCGCAATCTCCTATATCCTATAAATAAGGTAAAATTTCCTATATTTCCAATAACCTAGAAAAATGTTAAAATTGCTTCTATAAAATAATAAATATCTAAATTTCGAAAATTCGAGCTGAGGGTAGGCGGCACAATTGCGCAGTCAACGACCAACGCCGAAGAACACCGAACGTACCGAACTCGTCAACAAATATTAATTTTCTGTTAATGTCCGAGTCGGTTTGTTATTATTTTATAATAATTGATAGGTAATAGTAGAAAATGTGAACATTTTCAATAATTCTGATTTTGACGACAGTGGTACTGGTAGTGGTTGTGCTAGTGGTGTAAATGTAAACACTCCACCCAAAAAGAAACCTAAAAACTCTGGTGTGATACACTCACACAACTTCCTTTTACAGTGATCTTATAATTAGTCAAACATTTGATTTTTAATTTTTAAGCATTTGTCAAAAATTTTCAGAAATTACAAATTTTACAAAAACGGTACAAATAGAGCGTTAGTTGAATAGACAAATTTTCGCTAAAATTTTAAGCTGAATTAAAAAATGTAATAATATACCGGTTGTTCTATTTAAAATAGGAGTTAATAAAAAAAATGAAAAAAAAACAAAAAACCCATTTTAGAAGTATTCAACTGGAAAATCACCTCACATCAATACACATTGAAAATGTGATAAAAATGTAAAGTTTGAAAAAATCGTTAAAGGCGTTTTTGAAAAAATCGAAAAAAAACTGAAAAATCACAAAAGTTAACACCTACTTCCGGTTATGTAATTTTCTTCAAAAGCTTGCTGTCGCATCTACATAGTACAGAAAACTTATATATGAAGTTTTAACGCCATACCTCTTTTAGTTTTTGAGATATTCTGTTCACAGACAGACAGACACACACACACACACAGACAAACCTATGAACAAAAACATGTTTTTTGGGTTCAGGGGACTCTAAAACGTGAATATCTGTTGAAAACTCAATTTCAAATTTTTGGGGTGAATTCAATACTTTCTTTATCGTAAAAGAAAGTAAAAATATTCCAGCAGCTATCGAAAAGAATGGAAAGTTTTAAATGGTTAACAGACACCAAAACGAAGTCAGCTGCGAAATGTAAAATTTGTTTAAAAGAATTTTCGATCGCAGGACAAGGGATAACTCAGGTAATGAATTTGCAACCAAACAGTTGAAAAATGGCTCAATATTTTGGAAAAAACTGAGGAAATTCCAAATATTGGTAGTTTTATGTAATTAACCCTGCAGGAGTCGCGCTTATACTGAAGCACGAGTAGTCGCTGCGGACTCACACTCCGCATGGCAAATAAAAGCTAATTTAGAGGCTACAAACAGAAGTCATATGCCAGTTTAATGAAATATTTATTTATTAAAAAGAAACTTTACAAATAATTGTCCAATATTAACATTTAACTTAGGATTCTGGAATTATACATGTGTGACAAACTTTTTTAATAAAGATTTTAAAAAAATAATTCTGCCATGCACTCTCAGGGCATTCGTTACAAATAATGGTTGAATGTTCTAAACACAAAGAAATATTACATTTGACACAATAATATCTTGTTGGCCAGTTTTATCGTTTTGGTCAGATTCTAAACACTCTTTCATTAAACGCTGAAGGCGATCCTGCTGTTTCTCATACTCCCCATAGAAACTAGAAAATTTTAAAGTAATTTAGTAAGTTAAAATTACTAAAAAACTTACAGTAACTTACCTCTGTTTATAATCAAATCGAGTTTAAAATAAAACTATTTTACAAACGCCGGTGGTCGCTGCGGACTCTCACTCCGCAAATACTAATCATTCACACAAATGTGCACCCACTAACTTGTTATTTGGCACTGACAATAAGATACTGTTCCCCGAGAGGTACTGAGACCGGCAAGACCTAAAGAGTAGGAATTGCCAAATAATGGCTGATACTTCTTGCATGCGGAGTGACAGTCCGCGCGCGACCTCTGCAGGGTTAATATTCAGTATTCATGCAACTTCAGCCTTTGTAGAAAGGGTCTTTGGTATTATGGGAAATAAGTGGAGCGGTGTTAGAAATCGCACTTTAGTAGATTTAATTAAATCAGAATTACTGATAACGGTAAATTTTGAATTAAATTTGTACAGAATTCTATAATTCTATAAAAACTCTTAAGGCATTGTTAAAAAAGACGCTAACCAACGAAAAATATACCTAGCGATAAGCGCCCTAGGGATGACTATCGACCCCGTGGATGTTGTCATAATTGGAAGTAGAGTTGCAAAAAAGCAGTAACTTGAGTGTTTTTGCGTTATTAAGTCAATTCTATACGGTTTTTGTGTAATATTCTTCAAAATATAAACGCGGGCGACATACTTACAAATAATTTTTCCCATCAAAAGAGTTATCGTCCTGGTCTTGCCTTTGTTATATATTACTAATAATAACACGTACAACCACGTTTTTCAGTGACGTCAACCTTCTGAGGTGTATCGCAAACCAATGAATCTTTAGGTATATTTAGTGTTATAATAGGACCCTTATTCTTTCTATGCCGATTTATATGAAAAACGAGCTGGAAATACATACACTAGACAAAAATCATCATAAAATAGAGATAAAATTGTCATGAATGGGGAGGAAATAGTTGAAACTATACATTGACTAAAAAATACATAAAATAGCCTAAAACCAAAATTTTTAAATTCTAAACAACATTAGACCACTCAAAAAGGATTAAAGAAGGCTGTTAAGGGTTGATTAAATAACAAGTAAAACAAAAGTGGGCGTTGTGTCCAAGGTGGACGTTATGACCAAATGCCAAGGTGGACGTTGTGACCAGAGTGGGCGTTGTGGCGGTGGACGTTGAGTCCAAGGTGGACGTTGTGACCAAATTTGAAAGTGGACGTTGTGACCAGAGTGGGCGTTATGGCGGTGGACGTTGTGACCAGGGTGGACGTTACGACCAACGCCGTAAAATGTTATTCTCAACAGGCGTCGGTGGACGTTGTGACCAAAGTGGGCGTTATGGCGGTGGACGTTGTGTCCAAGGTGGACGTTGTGACCAAATTTGAAAGTGGACGTTGTGACCAGAGTGGGCGTTATGGCGGTGGACGTTGTGACCAGGGTGGACGTTACGACCAACGCCGTAAAATGTAATTCTCAACAGGCGCCGGTGGACGTTGTGACCAGAGTGGGCGTTGTGGCGGTGGACGTTGTGTCCAAGGTGGACGTTATGACCAAATGCGACGGTGGACGTTGTGACCAGGGTGGACGTTATGACCAAAAATAGCCGTGGACGTTGTGTCCAACATGGTTGCCATACTAGGTGGTGGACGTTGTGACCAGTGGGCGTTGTGTCCAAGACCCTAATAACCACTGCCACGCATAGCATACAATGCTGAACTAGCAAAAACGAGAACAGAGAGATTTGTTTAGGCATTAATTCGCGTTTTATATGTCATTTAGTCGCCTATTTAACTGATTCACATTCACTTCGCAGTTCAACAACTTGTTACCGTCCTGCACTATAAATTACGCGTAATGAACTGGGATAAAGCCTGAAAACAGGTATTCTATCGCCAGCACTTTATTGCAAGCCTGCACTCTCGGCCGCCGCGACTATTCCTCTGAACTATTTCTACTAATTTGCAATTTTTGCCGCAACCGCTCAATCACAAGCTTTTGTGAAGACTGCAACCCCTTTGGCATTAGAGGAAAGTCGTAAAATTAAGTTTACCGAAGGTGTCCCGCAGGATGAACTAAGCATTCTATCCCGAGAACGACATAACCTCTCAGGGTAGTTTCTGCGCCAGTTCGTATGGAATATTAATGTAAAGAACATAAATCTTTTGAATGAGATTAGTTGTCTTTGTATGTGTTTATCGATTTGTATTCGGGTTATTATCAATAGTCGTTAAGCGGCCTTGTAACTACGATATGAGTATGGTGTAAGGCTGAAAACACACGAAGCGGTTCACGCCGAGTCGGCGGCCGACTCGGCCCATAATTCTTATGTATAAAAAGCGCTCGGCGTACGCGCTACATGACGCAGCGTGTGTTTTGTCCGCTTTAAATACATGGAGTCGGCGGCCGAGTCGGCAGTCGACTCGGCCGCCGACTCGGCGTGAACCGCTTCATGTGTTTTCAGCCTAAGGGTAAAACACTCGGTTGCTATGATTAAGGTCACGAATTGGAAATTCGGTTTGCGAATGTATTTTTAACATTGAAAATGTTTAAATAATCGGAGATGTGACGCTAATATGGGGCTCTTTTAGCGATTTGTGTGACGCTTGGAAAATGCTCAGTTTTTGCGGATTTTTGCAAGTTGTACGTATAGCAGGTGATTGTTGTTGGTGTCATTTTAAAGCTCTCGTCAAAAGCCAACTTTCTGGAGAGGTGAAAATGTAAGATTCGAGGGAGCGAAAATACTGGTGTTAAAACGAATTTCTGCACACAAAAGCGTTCGATGCCGTTACATCGCATACTTTTTGAAAGATTTAAATGTGATTTAGGGCTTGTTGGAAAGAAGATGAACCAACGCTCATTATACTGGCTGTCTTTTGGGGTCTGCGATGCACGGGGGCGAAGTTACAGGGGAGAAAACTTGTAGCAAATTTGATGTTCGCATAAACAGGCGGAAAGACAAAAATGTAGAATTTTGTTTTTAGCACTAAGTGGATGAATTTGTGGGTTTTTAAGAATTTTGCGGTTCAGGTGGATTTAGGGGTTGCAAAATGGGGAAAACGTTATAATTATCAGAAAACTTTAAAATTAGTATTTGTGTGAAATTCGCTGCTTGGAGACTTTCTACTGGTCAATTGGATTTTTTAAGAGAATTTGAAATGTGAGAATTTTTCAGTCCAGGTGGATTTGTAGGTTGCAAAATGGGGAAAACCGTTATAATTATCAGAAAAACTTTAGAATTAATATTTGTGTGAAATTCGTTGTTTGGAGACTTTCAATTGGACGTTTGTATTTTTTAAGAGAATTCGTGTTGCGGTAGTGAGGAAGAGATTACCTTATTTTCTTAATTTTTAAATAAGGAAAATGTGCAATTTTGTTTATATTGGCTCTTTGTGAAATTGTAAATTTGCAAGTAAATAGTAAATAGCGTGTCGGATTGTATTTCTTTCTAACATCAAACTATTACGTGGGTTAAGGTTATTTCCGCGCTGCACTTGTTCGCAGAATGGTAGTGGCCATTGGCAGAGTTGGGATGTTAGTGTCAGTTGTTTGTACTAAAACTGAATGCGGATTTGTAATGGAAAAAATTGATGGGACTTTAAAAATATAAATACATGTTCATATGTATATGTACGGAAAATGCAAAGTTACTTAGTTTAGACAACGTAAAAGCTCCCCAAACAACAACTTCTTTCAAAATATATTTATTGAACAATTATCAGAAAACTAAAGACATATCGACTAAACAACCCAAGGGTATATTTACATCTAATCCTTTTACATGCTGCCCCGTTCCTCCTAATAAAAGCATCGTTGGTCCAGTTCTTATATTTGCTATTAAAGCGCGTTTCATGAGTAAACAAAATAAACTATGAACAAAATATGTGGAGCCGCCGATCGGATGACTTGTAATTCTCAGCACTCCTTTAAAACGGCTAATAAATGTAATAATAAGAATCACTCATATAAGCACTACATCTTCTAAAGTTATATAAAAAAATTTGTAATATCGAATTCAACATCTTTATCTAATTGCAAATTAATATTAAAGCGTACAAGATACTGAAAAGGTTCAAAACTTCAGTACGTACTATTTATTAATGAACTCCTATGCAGGAGATCTTTGCAGTAACGTTTCGCGTGGAGTATTATAAACAATAATAATACAGATGTGAACAATTTTAAAACTATTTTTTATTTCAATCCCTTGTACATTTTTCAGATTTTGCAAATTTTATGTTAGACTTGAAAATTATCAAAATTCATTTTTAATGCATTAACAAATGTTGGGAAATTCCAACTTCTGTCAACATTTTTAATTTAGTAATGATTAGGATACAAACATTTATTAATTGTAACCTTTGCATGTCAAATGCCACATTGTAGGCCTTCTCTGTTCTATCTGCACTCGCCACTCTCTGCTTGTGTATAATATTCATTTACTTGACATCTACATTGTCAAACAGGCGGTATATTGGCACCACTACTATTTTACTTTGTAAGTATTGTTTGCTTTATCATATTGGTAGCGCAAGTTCTTACTTCTCAAATATCAAGTTAATTATTGCCAATGCCTTTCTAAAGATTTTTTATACCGTAATATGCAGAAGAGTGCAAATACACAACATTTACAAATAAACGTACTCGCCTTTAACTATTTTGACTTAAATATATGTTCAAAGGGTAATCTTACTTTTCTTCTTTCCACAAAGCCATATCAAGTACTTTTAAGGAATTGTTTTTGTTTCAGAAAGAGATTCGCCATGCATAACTCCAGATAATAAAAATGGAAGCTGCGTATTAGTAAACCAATGTCCAGTGCTAGAGCAGCAATATTTGCAACCAGAAAGTAGCAGTGAAGTGGAATTTATTAGAAGGTCACTTTGCGGAACTCACCATAAAAGATATGGTGATGGAATAGATATGATTTGTTGTAGTCTGTCCCAAATCAAAAGAGGTATTATAATGTGTTACATCTTATATCTACCAGAAACTTAAACTAATACTATTAACGGTTTTATCCAGCTTGTATTAATTACATTTTTCAAAAACTGTTATCAAATGTTGTAATTTTTGTTTAATTCTCAGTAAACAAAGCTATTCCTTTTTGTCACTTAACTGCGAAATAGATTTATGGTCTAGAACGCAAAATATATACTGGACATGATAAAGCGCAAAACTTAAACTGACGACAAAAGCGGTTTTGCAAAGCTATATAAGAATTTGCAACGCAAATGTCGGCATTGTATGACATGAGCCGTTACATCTATTAGAATTATACATAATCGTACTATTGCTACCGTCGCTGCAAAAGTATTTAATTAATTCTGGTGGAAGGTGTAAACCACCTATGCTATCGAAATACAGAACAAAGTGATCTGCTTTAACGTAGGCCGTCCAATGCGTGTCAGGTCCTAGTTAGTGACACCACATTCTCGTTTACGAATCTTGTCAGGCAGGACGTCTCGCACAAAGATTCCCCTAAAGTTGGGAATTTCTAGACGTTTAACATACTGTGCAATAGATGTTCGTTAACGCGCGGTGCGGCAGCTTCAACGGTAGTTTTTTTACTGTTACGGTCGTAGATATAACCCTTTTTCACGAGCAATGGATTGCATAGCTTAGTTATGTAGCTCATTTTCCAGGAGATCCTTTTTAGCAGCCTTTGAAGCTCTCGCTGCTTTAGCGACTGCTGCAGCACCACCTCCGAGGGATCCCAAGGCTTCTAATGCAGCAATTATAGGCATAAGTAGCAAGATACCTCCACTCTTGAGAGCAGGTACTACTCTAGACCGGAGCCGACGTTTCCTTCGTGATTACGAACAAAGAGCGCCTCCGAACCGGACGGGGATGCCACTCCCAACACGTTTAAACCTACTACGTCTTGCACGTTTCCATTTCTGAAAGACTCCCATTCCTCGTTTCGTCTTCGCCTTCATAATAGCGACAATAGCTAGTGTACGCTTTCGTTACCCTGAGACTTCCATACCAGCAGTGGGTTGTGCACGCTTCTGTTTCCGGGAGACTCCCATGATATATGTGGTTTTTCCTTTCATAATTCCCGTAACAGCAAGGGCTGCAGCTTTTTCCCAAGGGTGGAGTATTTTGCTTTAACACTTCCCAAGCTTTCTTCGCGAGAACCTTATCCGTAGCGTGACGTGTCGAAAGATCGCTAGATTGTGAGTATGCGATGTCGTGTTGCTTGCAGGCTTCGTCCAGCAGATTCCTTCCTCGATCGCCTCGAGAAAGCTGCTTGTTTAAGCGGGTACCAGATCCGCAAAACCTGTAACCTGGTATTTATAATTCGAAGAGCAACTTATCAATCACAAACCGCGACCTTTCCGTCTGACAGTTCGATGACGACTACGAGTTTTACGCCTAGTACAACTCATCTTAAACAAACGCTCGTCGAAGAGCGACTGACGGTGTGAAGCACAAAGGGTAGATATATACTCTCCACAACGCGGTTAGAAGCCAGTTTCTCCCCTTCCGAAAAACGTGGAAAACGTCAAAATTATGAAACACAGATGTTCGCTGCCTGTAGTAAATCATACAGTAAATTCCATGTCAGAGGGGCACAGAAGGCACAGTGCTTTACTGGGTAGTGGATGTAAAAGCGGTTTGATCGTGGGTCGATCCGGCTGTGGGAAAACGAATGTGATGATCAGTTTATTAGAGCACCCCAATGGATTGCGGTTCAAAAACGTTTATTTATATTTTAAACCTCTCGATCAACCTAAAACAATTACCTTGGGAACACTATTGGAGCCTCTGAAACAAATTGGAGTCTTCGAATACTGCGAAGGTTGTGTTATCAAGCCGCATGAAGCGAAAGAAGATTCTGTGATGGTGTTTGACGACGTAGCGTGCGATACTCAAAGCATAATTAGAGATTTTTTGATTTTCGGACGTCACCGAAACATAGATTGTTTTTACCTCTGTCAGACTTACTTATCAATCCCAAAACAACTCCTGCGAAATAATGCAAATATCATAATCATATTCCGACAAGATTGCACATTTACGACGATCATGTAAACACAGACATGTCGTTTGACAAGTTTAGAAAGTTATGTTCTTACTGATGGAATAATGATCATGGATTTTTGGTTCTCGACAAAGAAAGCGAAATCAACGCGGGTCATTATAGAAGAGGGTTTGACAGTTATTTTACTATATAGACATAAGCCAATGATGTAGAATTATTAGTCTCCAAACAACAAGCGAAATAGCAACATGGACAAACAATTAGTAAGCAACCTTATTAAAGCGAGAAAAGCTGTCAAACGAAAATATGAAACTTTAAAAGCAGATATCGCCGAATAGCGGATGGCTCTTGCTGAACAATTTAAGCCAATTTTCCAACCACTCACGGAATTGCTAACAACCATCAAGCAAGAAGGTAGTCAAACAATAGAGCAAGAAGGTGTGGTAGGACCTCTGGTGAGAACCATCAAACGGCGAGTGTCCACACCGTCTGCCCTACCCCGTCCGAGAAATGGCAATACCCCCTTACGAGCGTCAACTGCAGATATTCCTATTGCAGGACCGTCACCTTCGACGGTAGCAACATCCACACCTGGAATTCTAAACAGAAAAGTATTGTATGAGAGTCTACCAGATGAGGAGCAACATTTGGAAGCCCAAGAGGAGGCGGAAATTGAAAGTTCGTTAGCAGAGGCCAGGGAAACCGTGCGACAAATGATGGAACCGGAAGTTCTAGGAGAATACCTGGAACAGTTTCAAGGCTCAGCGCGAACATAAAGGGCGGGCCACGAAACTTGTAGCCCCTGACTAATTTTGACTGCAATCCAAGTGACAAATGTCATTACATTCTAGATGACTATATTTCGTATAAAGCAAAAAAGGATCATCGTAATTAATGTCATAGTTATTTACCTAACAAGTTCCTGAAGTTAATTTTCCCGAATGAGCACTTTGTTTGCAGCACGACCGAAGGGAGTGCTGCATGTAGTGCGAATTCGGGAAAATTCTTCCCGAAAGAGGTAGGTACAATGTTTTTTGCACTCCTTGCGTACAAACCACGTTTTCGCGCACTCTATTGAATCACGGAAACGCCTTCTTTACGGTCATTCTACTACTTTGACACACACGTGCCTAATTTACGCACCGTTTTTTCTCAGGCTAATTGATAATTCCATAATAAAATAATTACTATAATATTAAAGATATATAAAGAAAATGTAATTTACTGCCATTTTTACTTCAAAATATTTAAAATTACCGCAAAAAATATTAAATTAAGATCTGTCAATTAATACCTACAGCGCCATTTGACAGAAATGTTTGCTACGCATCGCCAATGTTCGTAGAGTCACGGCCAACTAAATTAATTTAGTTGGCCGTGGTAGAGTGTCGATGTCGCTACACCCTGCATTTCTAGCTGTTATTAAATAGCACCGAGGTACGTCGACGAATTTTGCCACTGGTAAAGTAACTTTTTATTTTGTAGTAAACGTAAAATAATTATATCTTTTGCAACGAACGCATATAAATCAATCAATTTAAAAGTTGTGTTAGAACTGACAACTACTTAGCTAGATACCTACTTTACCGACATAATAAATGTCAAACTATTTCTTTTACTAAAAATATCGAAATAAATTCATATTGTGCAAAAAATAGCATACATGTCTTGTGCGGGAACAAGTAATGGGAACTTGTAGCGCATGCGAATCTCGTGCGCTACGCGCACTCGAGTCGCAAACCGCGCTACGCGTTCCCAAAATTCTTGTTCCCGCACGTATAATGTAAAATACTATTTTGTAACGAATAACTCAAAATATTTAAAAAAGTTAAAAAATATTATTTAGTGTTTTACAACTTTACTGAGTTGGCAGCACAAATTACTACATTTTTATACGTATCCTAGCACCTGTTAGCTTTGGTTGACGTTTACAGCGCCCCTGGAACACACAATTGCCATAGTTTTTGTGGGAAAGTAAAAAACACCCCGGTGCGGGAAAAGTCATTTTCGGCGCATCGGGAATGACCGGGAAATATGAATTTTGAAATCATGAATGCAAAATAGTAATTTACGTTACAAGTATAGAAAGTGGAGCTTTTCAGTACGAGTGAGATGTTTCCGGAAGAGGCCGTTAGGCCGAGTCCGGAACTTCGAGACGAGTATGGAAAAGCTACTTTCATACGAGTTTCGTACAATATTTTTTCGTACACTAGCATACAAAACGGAATACTAAATTTATCCTCGTATATAGCAAATAAGTAGAGTAATGTAACGTACCGTAACGTTTTATATGTGTTGTAACTAAGGAAACGTACGGCAAACTGCTACTTTGCCGTACGAATACCGCAAAATACTACTTTGCCGTACGAATACCGCAAAGTGCAACTTTCTGATTAATAAATTGTACGGAAAAGTAGCTCTTTCAATGCTAGTGTACGAAAAAAGAAATTACAAATTGCGAATGTTATTTTGACAAGTTAGTGTTTTCGTAATTAGTTATCGCTAATGTAAAATCATGTTCACAAATAAGGAAAAAGCAGTTATGATAATAATATTTGACGAAGCACATTCAGCGTTATCCTAACCGCATATCACCGTCTGAAGATATGACTAGACGTCTGGATTTTTCGTTGAATGATTAAGGGAGTTTCACCAAACCTACTACGCCAAGAGCAAGATCTGTTACTAACGGAGTTGAAATTGCAGTTTTACAAGAGGTAGGCGAAAATACCGATTTTAGTCAGCGAACCTTGGGTACGAACTTCTAGATTAACAGAGCTTCTATAAGAAGAATATTGACAGCAAATTCATTCCATTCTTATCATCTGACTTTGGTTCAAGCCCTACATGACAACAATTTTTTACAAAAAATACAGTTTTGCAAACTTCTTCAAAACCAAATTAACGTACGACCCAACTTTTGAAATTATGTTATGTTCAGTGACAGTTTCAAACAACGGTGGTGCACACAGACACAACAATCATTACTATTCCTAAGAAAATCTTCACTGGATACATGTAACACATTTTCAGAGAGGATTTTCCGTGATTTGGTGTGGTTATTGGGTGATCACTTCAGTAAGCCCTACTTTTTTAAAGAAAATAGTGAACGACATTTACCGCTTTTTCAGGATATACTCCCTGGATTACTAGAAGACGTTCCACTAAACGGTAGATGACAAAAATTATGTGGTTCCAAAATGATGCGCATTACCACCAAATAGTGAGGAATTATTTGAATCACGTTTATAAAGAAAATTGGATTCTTGGCCTTCACGAAGTCTCTATATTGCCCTAATAAATTGTTTTCTGTGGAATACTGTTAAGGAAAAGGTCTACTAAACGACGTGTGAAGACAAAGAAAAATTAGGAAACAGAATAGTAGACTTGTGTGCATCCATTACACCAGCTATTTTGGCTCGTGTTAGATCTGTTGTCAAAGGAATAAGAACATGTTTACAAATTAATGTAGATAATTTCGAACACTTAATGAATTCATAATTTATTATGTTATCTACTTTGATGTCACAATATGGTTATTATAACACCGAAAACGGTGCTACAATGGAGTTCATTATAACACTGTTTTTGGTAACTATTTGTTTTCTAAGATTGGTGATAATTGCTTTCACATGCTCATAACACGACAAACGTCAGATGTCGAATACATAACAACAATGTCTGAACTGTATTTATTAAATTTATACTAATCAAATATAGCTTAAACTGAAAAAACTTTTTAACGAATTAATTAAACACAATTACTGTTCAAGGTAGGGCACTATTTGAACAGCACACGAACCAAAAGGCTTGCATCAAATTTAAACTTATTCAAATGTCAGAACAGCGAAATTGATACTTTGTCAAATAGATGGTGTAGCGGAGCAATACATCAGAAAGATCGTTGCCAATAGTTAGCAAAGAAATTCCAAGAAGAGTAAACTCGCCCATAAAATAAACAGCGCGTGTTATAAATATTCTCGAAGTGCAAGCAGTTAACCTAAGTGTCATTTGAAAACTTTCTAGCTAAAGGGTACACGCAGTTAAAAACGCCTAATGTCAAAAAGTGATTTGTGCCGCGGAATTCAAAAGAAGAGAAGCTCTACAACGTCTTCGAGTGTCCCTCAAACAAAAGTGAAAAGGGTTTCTCAAATCCTGACAAACACTTTTCTAAATCAGAAGCGAAAGTGGATTTACAATACGGCTATAAAACTGCAGCTGTAAAAATCGAGATTGAATTTTGAGTGCGTGCGTATATCATAAACTTCGAACCCTTTTGCGGGGCAAGTGAAAGTGAGGCTACTTTTCGTCTTGTGAATACAATACCATTGTTACGACTAGAATAGTCAATCCTTTTGTAAATTGTATAACCAGGTTATATATACGGAAGCGATGGAGCTTAAAGGTATTGCGTACTAGGTTTTAGTTGGACGACCACCTTTGGTTGTTCGGCAACACGAAGAGTCAGATTCTCAACGTGTTTGTCATTATCAAATCTCAATACTTACTGAAGCATTCACTTTGAGTGTTTTAGGATCCAAGTGTCAGATTCACAAAAGCACATATGTATTATGATTAACTCGACCTATTCGCTCCGCACTTGTAATAATATAGCAGCTAATCCGCACATTTAATTTATGTCTGTAATCTGCTACGTTTAATAAAGAATATTAGGAGTGTTATAGTTATTTATGTGTGTAATTTCTGAGTACATTATAACATGGCACCCTAAAATGGCGACTGACAAATGTCACTTGACAATGTCGCTATCATTCATTCAGTCGCTCAAAAATCCCTAGATTGCAATGTAATATTTTTAGTATCCGAAATTTAGAGTTTCTATAAAATCAGCAACCCAAAGTAGATAAAATAGTATATTATACTCATTTAATAAGAGGAACTGTAGCGCTTGTTCCATTGGAGCACTCCTCGCTGCGCTCGTCGTGCCCCAAACCCACGCGTGCTACAATGAGCCTTCTTATGAAACTTGTATAATAATATACTATTTCATATTTGGCTAGTAAGTGTTTTTTACGTACATTAAAATAGAGGTATGTCATTACCGAATTAATTCTGTAACAGTTGTCATGTGTCAGCGTTCATGATATTACTGTGATCTGTTTTTGCATCATAATAAAACAGACAGTCTAGGTTGCAATGACATCTGTAATTTTTATTGCGCTTAAAATTCGTCAGGGGCTACAAGTTTCGTGACCCACCCTGTATATAGAAGAAATGATACGAGACACAGAGATCAAATACGCTCTACACTACGGAGTTCGATGGGACATAGACAAGGATCAGTTTTCAATTGGAAATAAACCGTTTACGTTTGAGGACCAGGACATGGTTATTACAGATCACGGCAATAAACTACTATACAAAGACACTCCTGGCTTTTACGAATTGATGTTCAAAAAGAAACCAGACATAGTACACCGGTCCTCTGCAAATCGTGCAAACTACGATCCCAAACAAAGAACAAGCGGCAACGCCGGCGCGAAGTATATGAAAGTAGTACGCCCCCTGGCTACATCTTCTGGCATTAGACAGCCTACTAGAACCGCATTGAGGGTTCAGCGTACCGGTAAGGGATTATTAACAGTAACCAATAAAAAAATCGAATTTGTTCCTTCAAAGAATCCAAATTTATTAGTGGATCGCCTGCGTATATTATTTTTCTCTCAGGCAGCAGAACACACCGGTCATTCCAACGAAATTGTAAGCATCACCCAAGTTCTACGAGATGCAAAAATAATTCACTAAGGCGAGTACAAGGGTAAAGTACCTATTGAGTTACGATCACAACGTATCAGACGACGACGACAGAAAAATGTCCATCGCAAATTTGGGTGCCACTACCATAGCACACGCTATGCTCCTCATCCCAAACATATCTTTATGAGAGTTCAAAATATAAAGAAACTACAAATAGAAACACCGCTCCTACTTCTAGGGCGTGGGCATGACGATGACGGAATTTCAAAAGTCTTCGGAAATAAGGAGTACATCTTTCCGTTAGCGACCGGCCAGATTATAGATGTTCAAGTCAGCGGGCCTTTGGTGGAATCATACATCAACGGAGTTCTGCGGACTAAGATGATCGGTATGACTTTGAATCGAGGAGATACACTTCGCTTCAAAGCCTCTAACCCCAAGCTATACGTACAGCTGCTGCTTAAATGTTCCATAGCAGTCGACTAAGCGGCATTCAACAATGAGTCCTAAGGAAGATCTAGTCGCAGAACTTCACAAACCAGGGCGAAAAAATTTCAAGAGGCGACGGGTCATCGTCAAAGGATTGCATGATTTACTACAAGCGGATTTGGTGGAGATGCAACCATATGCGAAAAGTAACAAAAGTTATCGTTATGTATTAGTTGTTACCAACGTTTTTTCAAAAAACTTGTGGGTTCTCCCGGTAAAACGCAAAACGGGTAAAGACGTAACAGCCGCTATGCGAAAAATCCTTCTGGGTGAGAAGGTCCCTCCTAAAAACTGTCAAACCGATTTGGGAAAGAATTTTATAACACCGATTTTCAGGCATTGATGCGACAGTACAATATCAATAACTACACCACGTATTCAAGCATGAAGATCAGTATTGTGGAAAGATGCAACCGCACCCTGAAGAACATGATGTGGAAGCAATTTAGTTTGCAAGGGTCCTACAAATGGTTAGACATCTTATCCAAATTAGTTGCAAAATATAACACCACCAAACATAGGATTGAAGCCGGCCGACGTAAATCTTAAGAATTCAAAACGGCTTTTACACGCAGCTTATAGTCACACAAAAATCGTAGAACCGAAACCTCAAAAGTTTCAGAAAGGGCACTCCGTACGCAGCAGCAAGTATCGCTTAGCGTTTAGCAAGGAGTACACACCCAGTTAAAATAACGAAATATTTAAAATAACCACAGTGCGACTTACAAACCCGACCACCTACAGACTCACGGATCAAGAAGTGCAAGATATCAAAGGTGGATTTTACGAACACGAACTACAGAAAACCAAACACTCGGACGTATATCTCATAGAAAAAGTGTTAAAGAAGAAAGAAAACCAGGTTTACGTCAAGCGGTTGGGACTTGATAATCGTCACAATTCCTGGATCTCCAAAACCGATATTGTATAAGTTAATGTGATTGTACAATACGTTTTAAATAAAAATCGTCATTTTTTTTTACTTGTAATTATTACTGTTACTGCATGGTCATATAACACAGTGCGCATAAATAATATCAGACAAAACAGAAACAGACATGTTTGATAGCAATGTAAAATACTAATTGCATAAAATGCACATCAGTGCGCATAAATAGCAGACAAAACAAAATCGGACATGTTTGATAGCAATGTAAAATAGTAATTACATAAAATGCACATCAGTGCGCATAAATAGCAGACAAAACAGATACAGACATGTTTGATAGCAAATGTAAAATACTAATTATTACATATATTATTTAGTCAGTCACACAAGCAGGTCTTCTTACTATACTACATATACAATATTCTTTATACAAAGCGTAATCTACAAAGTGCAAGAAAAGCTTTCGTTATGCAGGACCTGTGCCTTTAAGTAATAACCAATAATGTTCCGCGAACATACTGTTAACTACATCATGTTATAGGCAATATGCAGTAATTCGTCGAGCCTGTAATCAGGTATACCTCGATGACCCCACACCAAGGTTTTAGTAGTGTTAGGAATAAGGAAGCGTTTATCATCTCGCGAAGAAAGCGTAACCTTATTCATTAATTCGGTGTACATAGTGGGCAAACGGGAGCGAAAAGCATACATTTCACAAACGACAGCCCACTTTTGCTTTCAGCAACAGATTTATAAATTTCAGTAGTGAGGTGATTTCGAACAGCATCCATTTTAATTCCCTTCGCTTTCTTGTCAACTTTATCAACAGCATTTGCACAGAATTTGTTTGCACCGATCCCGTAATAGCTACACACAGCCACCCCAGAGTACCCATCCTTAAATTTGCCATCAACAGACCCGGTTCGCGGAACTCCGTGCAGACCATTCTTGTAATTTGATGTATCAAAGCGATGAAGGTGGTGTTTCATGTCCGCGTAAAAATTTTCAGTAACAATTTCCAAGATTAAAGAGTCAGTATCGGTGTACAAGAGAAACAAATGAGGGCCGTATTGACGTTTCAAAAAAATCATAACGAAATTCATACATAACCGTTTTCGAAATATCCAAAACCGAGAAACCAACAACTCGGTTTGTTGTACAAAACCGGCGTTTTGTTCATTTCAACAGCTATTAAATTTTCTCCAAATCGAATTCTATCCTTAAAGTTAGGTTTCGTAATCAACGCTTCTGCCTCTATTCTGTTACCGATTTTCTCCGAATGGCTCACTAACTTTATAAGAACCCTTTTATCCACGTTCTCCATAGTTTTGCCAAATACGCTGTTGTTAGCCAGCTTAAAGGAATTTCTGTGAAACTCATTGTGGGACTGGTTTGTAAATCCGTGTTCAAGTCTATGTAAGATCTGAGCCAGGGAGATTGTGTAAATTTAAGTATTCTACGTGTTGTAACCAAAATCAAACCAGCCTGTAAGCATTGCTTTAAATTTTTATAATGAATAACGTATCTGTGTTTGTCATTTAAATTTGTAATTCATTTTGCAACTTTAAATTTTTCCCGTGGTGGAACCAATAGCTCGGGACAAAAGAGTAAGTCATTGTGTGCGTCGTATAAATGTTCCGGGTACTGCAAGTCAACTTCCAGCACGTAACCCGTGTCAGATTCGTCCGAAACTTGAAAAACGTTAAAACTGTCAATTTTCTCGTCAGTCATCCAAACAAAATTACACCGCGGTAGAAACTGTCACATCGCATAACGTACAAATTCGTAGCATTCAGGTACATGATAAAATAAGTGGGTTTGGAAGGATCGTAACTACCAGCAAATTTGTTGTTGGCAATAGCCTTTCTACCGACACAAGTACTGACTCCCCCTCGAATACCGTTTTTAAAAAAGTAGAACATATCCATATCGGTCAGTAACTCCAACCTAACCCTAGTAAATTTCAACATGGCGTCCCAACTTAATCCGGAAGCCGTGTAGTACTGCACTGGGTTTAAGTTGTACTGCTGCAAATAAAAATTTCGAAAATTTTCGAAAACGCCTGCCAATATGACGTCACATTTCAGGTATACATCAGAATATTCGCCCAACGTTTGACATTCGAAAGCTTGCCAGATCATAATAGCGCGTTTGTTTAAACGGTCATAAAACTAATATAGGCAGTTTTGGCTAAGGCAGGCTCGTCTAATTTATGAAATAAATTTATATATGAATAATGAAACACACCTTTCTGCCTCATCAGCTCAAATTTGATGCCATTCCCGAAATGATTTTGGATTTCAACATATTGTTCATCCAACAATGTGCCAGCCAGCGATGCCAAAGGAGAATGTAAAAACCGATAACTATCCAAAAATCTTATTCCAACATAAACGTTTTTCTGCTTTCCCTCAACAATTTCATCAACCCAAGGACGCTTGTCAAATGAAATGTATTTTTCTTTATTTACCGGAATGACATCAAAATCTTCATCATTTTGAGCTAACTGTTTGACAAAAGGTGCGAATCGTAGCTTAAATTATGAAAAACGCGAGAATTAAATCTGAAACTTGATAATATAGATTACAGTTGGAATGGGGTGCTTCCGATAGTGGTCCGACGTGACCACGAACTTTTACGTCCGCTCTTTAAAAGGGCGATCGCAAATAAGACATGAAACAGCATCGTTAAAATCTTGAATTTCTGTGGAAACCATAGCCCTAAGGGGTGCAACATGCTCCCAACACCTGTAATACACCTGTTGGACGTCTGCATCAAGACGCTCAACAAACACGTGCACAGCATTCTCACCCCGATAAATTTTGAATTTGGACAAACTATCGTCGAAAGAACGTTTTAAATAATACTCGAAAAAATACGATTTATGTTTACACGTTTTAACCGTATTAGCTCTTTCGCGATCGGGTTGTTGGTTCCCCTCCTCAATCGATGCTAAAATTGTTTCGAAATCAGCATAAACGCCAAACGGCACCTTTAACTGCTTATAATAATTTTCAAATGCAAGAATGTTCTTGGGCCTCACCTTTCCCCACTTATCCGTTTCCAATTCTGTCGTAGGCAATTTTGTTGTTTGTTGACATGTTGATCGGCATTGTTGATCTCGCCGCTACTAAACTTATTATGAAGCCATAAAGCGTGTGCAACTACTAAAATGCGATGTTCCCGTCCGTCGAGGTGCGAAGCACAGAATGTGGACGGGGCGAATTCCCGTCCGTCAATGTGCGAAGCACCGAGTGTGGACGGAAAGCACCGAGTATGGACGGGGCAAAGTTCCGTCCGTCGAGGTGCGAAGCACCGAGTATGCTCCGTCGGTCGAAGTGACGAACACTTTAAGTGCGGAGCACTGAGTTTGGATGAAGTCATACTGGGAAAGTAGATGGTACTAGAATCGCAATGCAAAAGCCCCGCCCAAGTATCTCAATAAGCAAGGGAGATAAGCAATTTTTAATATTTTATCTATTTTGCACCTATAAAATATGCGCATTTTAAGATTTTCTCTTAACACCCACTTTGGAGTTTATAATCTGAAAGTAGAGGGCAATAGGATCACAATGCAGAAAACCCCGATCAAATATCTCAGTAAACAACCGAGATATGTTATTTTTATTTCTTTGCCTTTTACAGCTACATCATACAGTAAAACTATTCAAACCACATAACTACAAAAAACACTTATTGTTTCAACGCTTGCTGTGTTTGTGTGTATTGTTGCAATTCAATATCGTACCTAATTATGTCCAAAGCAAACTTTAGCATTTCATACATGCACCGCACATTCTCCGATATTATGGGTGCCAACGCGTCTTCGATGCTTCTTTTAAAGTCGCCGGGTAAATTCCAAACACCGTCGACTACACTTTTGTAAAATTTTTCAAACATCTGACCCTTCAAACTTTCAGATTTGGACTACAACAGCCGCAACAACTCCCACAATTCTGCTACTAACTTCATTCCCAACTACACTTTCTTGTTTCCAATTTTTTGGAAATACATTTCATGCCAGGACTTATATCCACCGGTTTTGGCTCTAAATCTTCATAGCTAAAATGCCTGTTTAACACATCTTGATTTCCAACAAACACTTTCCATTCAGGTCCTTGTTAAATCCGCTAATTACCACTGCCGGCACAAACGATCCATAACAGGTCAAGCCCAAACTCACAGATTTATTTCTTGACTTATTCAGCGGATAGGTTGTTGCGTTCAATAATACTGATATGGCAGTTTTACGTTTGTCACTCAATGCTTCACAGTTTCAACAACCTTTTGTACTTATCCATTGCCAATGTTTTTGCTTGTACAGCGCACGATACACTACTGCACAACAAACCACAGCTTTTTATATACGCATTCTTCAAGGTTACTGTTGGTGTTAGTGGTGGGAGGTAGACAGGTTCTTTCGTCCTTGATTCCTTTCCGACCTTGAGTCCGTTAGTTTATTAAGCTGCCTGTTTCCTATTGCAGCTACCATAATCCTCCAGCAGCTATGACAACTTACTTCAAAAATGCCGAGGTTTTTTTCGCCACTTCCGTCGGTTTTTGGCTGCTTGCCCTCAGGCGTTACCTGAGCGGTGGCTTACTGTATTCTGCATTATACACGTGTAGCGCTGTTAGTAGCTCTTATTGTGATTTTGGGGAGCATGACTTTGCATTGTACAATATAAAGCTTTTGCAAACATGCACGCTGTTAGTCCGTTGTCATCATTGCTACCATCATGTTCTTCGGCGCTGCTCGAGTACCGCATTTCCAGTGCCGTTCGAAACGACTACAAACATTCAGCAATTGGAGACAGTTTCAAACTCCAGAATCGCTTGCCGGCGCCGGTTTCTTTTACATCAACGACACGGATGATGGTGTACAGTGTTTCTACTGCGGAATTCAGATTTCTGGTTGGGAACGTCATGACAAACCCCTGTCTGAACACCTTCGCTGGTCACCTACCTGCAAAGTTGCCACTTTAAACCATCGACGACTTGCTTGTACAGGTCTTCACACTTTACGGCAAGCTGCATAGTATTTTCTCTGGAACTGATATAGCGGGTAACAATAGTTCGGGTGCAGCCAACAACATTAGTAAGCGTGCAGCCGACACCAAAAATTACAGTTGTCGTCAGTAATATAAAGTGCGGTTCCCCTACCACGTGCAACTTCTTTGCTGTCACGCTACTTAAGCTGCTCCTTCACCGAACCATTCAGTGCTCTCTTTCGAGGTGTTCAACATGTTACCTATCAAATTGTTGGTTGCTCTCGCTGCAGTCCATGATGGGGTTCTATTTGTGCCTCAACCCCCTCATTGCAATTCGACTTCTTTTGCCTATAATAATGCAGTGCATAACGTGACGTGGCGTAATATGAATACTTCTCCGTTTTTTAAATACAAGTGAACAACTTTACTGAACATATTTTTTTAACGTTCAAGATAAAATACTATTTTCCTACATATGCGGTGGACACCAATTAGCAAACGATTTTACTAAAGAATAAATCTGCTGTCTTGAAGAAGCTGCTCGAATCCTCAGGTAATTCCTGCTGTATATCTACCATTGTGTTAAGCACCCTATTATTCGTTATATTGTGTATGTCTGTAACGTACTTCTTCATATGTTGGTATTATAACAGTTTAATCTAACCATTGCACTTTTTGTATCTGTAACAGAGAAAATAAAGTTTTTGTACAATTTGTGTAACTTTTATTGGTTATTATCTATAAGACTCGATGGTCTAGCGGTAAAGATATTTTCGGCTGCGGATGTAACTGCGGACAAACAGGGAGACCTAGGTTCGAATCCTAGTTGAGTAATAATTTAGACATGAAGTATCCTAAGCTGGGTGCGCGCTTACTTCATGACTAATTTTTTTAAAATGTGTTACGCTTGGACGGTCTTAGCCTTGAACGTGGGCTTGGCCTTGGACGTGGCCTTTATCTTGAACGTGGCCTTGAAAGTAACCTTGATTTTGAAGGTTTTCTTGAAGGTCACCTTGACCTTGAACGTGACTTTGATCTTGGACATGAGCTTAAAGGTGGCCTTGAGCTTGGGCTTGGGATTGGCCTTGAACTCAAGACCAAGTGGTGGGGGGTGGATTCAGGTCGGTTCACACTACTCTACTTTCTTTATTTTGGATGTTCTTTGTCTCTTTCAGTCTGGTTTCGTCGCAATTCATTTATTCCAAGTGGATCGGCGGAATGAATTACAGTGAGTTACCGATCCTGGTACACTTATCAGTTAAATTTTTATATCCACGATCTCTAATCGGCATTCCGTTTGAGAGAGTTGTTTGAAATACTCAACATTACGACGGTGTTTACATGACATTTTCATTAATGTTACAGTTTACCTAATAACTAGTGTAACAAAATTGTAACAGTATTCGGCGTATTTACTGGTATTATTTTAACTACGTTACTTTTCTACTTGTACACATGATTCTGTATCCAGTTTTTTAAGCTAGTGGATAGGCCTCTTTCAGTGATGATATTTTTACTTTATAAACCAAGGCTGCAAGTACCACAACTGAGTGCCTTCATCAGTCGGCAGGTTAAAAAATTATAACAGCCAGAGAAACGATAGAAAAAGTGTTACAGGTTAACCTCCCACCCCGCTCTTCTTTTATTATCTGCAACAAGTTTAAATGATTCTCACGGCTAGCGAATGGGATCGGTGAGGTGAAAAAACAAACGTTGGAGAGCGAAAAGTAAACCAGTCGTTGAGGAGAAAAAATTGTTATTTTTCAGGGCACCACTGTGACGTTGGAATGTCTGTGATGAACTAGATGTCCCATCACAGAAGACCTCTTGGTGATAATACATTTCAAAAACCTCTATTAAGATAACAGTCATAGTATTAATAGTATTACATTTCAAGCGGGTGTGCCTGTAACTGCTACAAGGGCTGCCCAAATACAATTCATAAGAACTATACTGCTCCTTATCAATCAAACTATCCGCTGGACTCGGTAAAATAATTTCACAGAGGAAAATAATAGCTGAAAGCGTTACTACACTATGAACGAGGATATGCTCCAAAACTTATTACATAACACATGCCACAATTGACAATAATTTTCACTTACAAAATCTTTATGTAGCTCATTATAATATAATTAAAAGTAATGATAAATAGTACATGCATAACGTAACAAACATAAAGTTGACCTAGTTGGGTGCAGTTTCTGATCAGGAGTGAAATACCAAATTCAAGGGAAGTCACAGTGCCCTGGTTCAATCATTGCCAAAGCTGATCGATGAGAGGTGGACTTCGCCAAATGCAACTCGTAGCTCAAAAGGACCAAAATAAATAGCTTCATGGACTGGAAGAGCCACAATTCTGCATCTACTTAAACAGTTAAATAACCCATTATCGTTCTTTTCCATTATTCTCATAAGAACTGTGGAAGTTTTTCAATAATACGAGGAGCGTTCAAATGTAAATTATTATTTAATATTTATTCAAAAACAAACACAAGGAGTCTAATGTATATCCTGCCATTATTCTACTCAGTTTCCCCCTCTTTTAATAAACTGGTGCCATCTTTCCGGAAGTTTCTGTATTCCACGAGAAAAAAATTCTTTTGGCTGCGGTCACACCCATTCCGGAACAATTTCGATGACTTCTTCATTACAACGAGGTATTTTTTTCATAGAAACTCTTCTAAGGGTCTAAACAAATAAAAAAACTGATGCAGCAAGGTCCGAAATGTATGGTAAATGGGGCAGCACGGTCCATTTCAATTTTTGAATCGCAGTCAGCGTGTGAATAGCGAAATGAGGTCGAGCATTATCCTGTAAGGAACAGACAGAGTACTCGCCTTTTGTTTCAAGTTACCTTTACTGATATTTAATGCAGAAGCAATATCCTTTACTGTAACTCAACGATCGTTTCAAATAAGTGCACTTTACTTTGTCAGCATTCTCTTCTGTTGTCAATGTTTTTGGACGGCGAGAATGCGGTTCATTCTCGGCTCTTTTGCAGCCATCGTTAAACGCTTTACTCCTTTTATAAGCGCTTATATCTGATAGTGATTACGCATCAAACTGTCTTTTAAATCTTACACAAATTTCTTATCGTTTGATATCTTCGTTGATAAGAAATTTACTAATAACGCGTTGTTCGATGCTTGAATGCACTCCCACTTCACTCATGCTTGCCAATTGACCAAAAATGATTTGTGACGCCTTAACGACTGAATGAAGTTAGGACTTGTTTTAGAGCATTAATTAATATATACAACTTCTTTGCATGTCTTTGTCTTTTGGCGCGCAATTCAATTATAGTTCATATTTGAACGCTCCTCGTACAAACACACACAATTTTTTTTTTAAATGTGTTTACTGACATCTAGTTCAAATCACATTTTTTCCAAATCATTAAAGGTATTATTGGTCTGCAGACATTTAATTCTTTTAGAGAACGCAAAGGAAAGCTCATCGTGCAAAACGTCAAAACCCGAATCAAAAGATGGAAGATGTGTGCGTATAACAAATTGTCCAGCACTTAAAGATGCTTCTAAAGCTGCTAGAGAACGTATTCAAAAATATCAGTGTGGATTTGATGACGAATTACTAGTCTGTTGCAAAACGCAGGACATAGTAGTTGCTTCTGAACCGAAATATTTGGAAGAGTTTTCCAGTGCAAGTATTCCAAACCGAAAAATTTGTGGTCAAATAAGAAGCGATAACACAAAAAGTGAATATCCATGGTTGGCTGCTGTGATGAACATTTATTATCCGACAGACTTATCATGGGATTTACGTTGTGCTGGATCATTAATAAATAAAAGATTCGTTTTGACTGCAGCATCTTGCTTTGAATATGAACCTATCTATAAAAAGTAATATCGCTGTTGCATTATAAACATAATATAACAAAAATATGCTTTTAGCTATAGAGTTTTACTAGCAACAGAATTTACAAACTGTAACGAAACGTCTGAGTGCCCTAGCAGCATGCAGAACTTCACAATAAAGCAAGCAATTGTGCATCCATTCTACCACCCATTTTATCACCTAAATGATATCGCACTTGTTCGTTTAGAAAGCGACGTTGTATTTAATGGTATGTAGTGTCGATATATTTTTACTTTCTTGATCTTTGTCGCGAAATACAAACTAAATATTTTTCAGATTACGTTAGTCCCGTTTGTTTGCCTCCACCGAACTTGAAGCCTCTGAGAAGAGGAACTGAAGTTACCGTGGCCACATGGGCAAGTGAGTAGGAACACGATTACCTAAAAAATGTTATTATTTACTATCACCCGAATCAAGCGGTTTTAGAGTTTGTATTTTCAGGTATAAATTGGTTTTGCTTTTAGCTGATTGGATTGGAGATTATGCTAATCAGACAGCTTACTTGTGGGATGCTCAAAGTTGCATTGGAAACTCCGATAACAGAATACTTCACAAACAAGAACTTTGCATTCATTCGAATGAAACCTGGGAGTTTTGTAGTTCATATTGGGGAGGGTCCATAGTGAGAACCTATAAAGATCAACTTGGCCAAAACGTATTTTTGGAAGGCATCAATTTGGATACCAGGGGCTGCACAAGTACTGCAAAATACAATTATAATGTTCGTATTTCTGCATATACCAGTTGGATACTGCGAACAATTACTGAGACCACTTAAAATATCAGTATTGTCAGTAATTGTAGTTTTTTAATAAATGTGTTGATTTAGGTACTAATGATTCAAAGTAGCAAATAAATGAAAGCTTTCCGTAGCTATATACTAACCAGTTCAATCTAGAAATGTTTAATAAATGCTTTCAGAATATATTTTTTTATCTAGGTGTTTATATTACGAACCAGATTGAATCAACTAAGTAAAATAATTACAAAAATATCGTGTGTTTAAAAAAACTCATTTAGGGTAGGTCTTGGAAAGAAAGATAGAAAATCAAGTCATGTCTTAACTTAAGTCTGTAGGTAAATGTCAGATTGCATTTTTTTATGGAAACATCTGTCACTGTGACAGGTAAAAGTTTAAACTGCATTAAATTTAATTGTATCAAGCAAAAAGGAAAATAGGATTGGATTTACACAAAACAACGAGTGCATTAATCATAACAGTCAATAAAAATTGTTGTTAAGCGTTTTGTATTTTAAGAAAATAGTTCAAGGTCATGATGTAATTTAGTCCTCTCTGACTTATATTTCATTTGCTTCAATGGGTGTATCTCAAGTTACGGCAAACTTGAATTTGATGATGGCATGCTGCGAATAAGTTTTTTTTTGGAACACGATATAAGTAATTGATTCCTTTTATAATATACGACAACGATGTTTTCCTGAAATTGGGACATTTATTCAACACTATACTTGCCGTAGCAACCCAAATTACCAATTACAATGTTGATTTCGGAGGCTTTCACGACCATTGTCGTTAAATAACAAACGGCTTCGGAGTTTCGACCGTGTTGTTATTTAGATCGAAGAACTCAACGTTTCGCTTACTTTCATATGGGTCTCCAATAGGAGGAAAAGCAAAAGAGCACGGTAACTCAACGTATAAACCACGCCAAAAGCGAAAATCTTCTAACAATCTGAAGGAGAAAGGCGAGAATATATAGGCAAGTGCCGTCGGGGTTGAGGGACGGTGGGTGGAGCTTAGAAAATAGCACTTTCCACATAAAAGGAAGGAAAAGCCTTAGCCCCTTTGAGATTATTAGAGTGTTTGTAAATCACAACGGTTTCGTGAATCTTTCTGTTAAAGAAGATTGAGGATTTGCAGATAATGGAAGGTTCATCAAACAGGATCTCATGGCCGGTACCACGTAGGTGTTCGGCGATGGCTAATTATGAAATTAGACCCAACATGAGGCAGCACTGGTGTTCAGTGGTGCGAGTTTTTACTGAACGTCCTGTTTCACCAACAAATACCGAAAGCATTACAAGAGCAAGGGACTCTATAAACACCTTTAGATGAGATTGTGTTTAATTTATCTTTAGGTGAAGGAAGAACCTGTGGGATTTTGCGGGGGAGTGTGAACACTGTTTTAATGTTTAGTTTTCAAAGAAACTTTCCTACGCAATTGGATGGTGATTTAGTGGATATAGGGAAGAAAGACTATTGTTGCGGAATAATTGGTTCTTGGAAGTTTGGGTGGCCGTGGATGAAGAATGCGATTGATGGCAGACTGTATATTCCTAGCACGGTAACCATTATTCAAAAGAGCTTTCCGAATATGGTTTAATTCAGAGGCATTATCGGGTTGGAATATGGAAACAGCCCGGTGTACAAGCGAATTTATTCCTGATGAGATCCCTTACGAAAGTGGGCGAAACGTTGAGTTCTTCGATCTCAATCATGACACGGTCCAATCCCGGAAGTCGTTTGTTACTTAAGGTTGTTTATTAAATTCATTATCTGTTATTAATGTGTTAGGGGCCGTAAAGGTTGTAATGAAAAAAAAATAGGCGATCTGTCACATCGATCATGTTACTGGTTCGCAATTGATAGGCTTGAGCGAATTTGGAAAAAGCGTCTATTAACGTTAAATATTTAATTCCTTTTATTTGAAATAGATCAGAGCTGGGCAGTAATTAATTACTTTTTAATTAAATTCCTTTTTGTGTATTTTCCTTGAAATTGAATTACTTTTCAAAATGCGGTAATTGTAATTGGGAATTGCCATGTTTGTTAAAAAGTACTTGAAAATTACTTTTTGAAAGTAATTAATTACTACATTCAATTACTCAATTACTTTTGTGTAATTAAATTACTCTGAAGTATTTAAATTACTTTACAAGTATTTGAATGCCCTGTGGTAATTGAAATTACTCGAGGTAATTGAATTACTTTGTAGTATTTCAATTACTGAATTACTGACCTCTATTGGGTGCGAAATTTCCAGAACGCAAAAAAAATAAGAGAAGTTACATATTAAGCAAACGGCAATCGGGTCTTCCCCGACAATAGAAACCTAATTTATCTGGCGAGTCGAAAACAGCAACTATCGCATTTTCTACGACGCGTCACGAGCAGTGTTGCCAGATTTGGGGACAAGTTCCTAATTCTAGGAGATCTGAAGAGGCTGTTGACGACAAACTTTAGTAAAATGTGATTAGCTACTTTTCTAGGGTTTTTACTTACAATTTGGAGAGAATATTATTGAATCAATTTAATTCTGTTGAAGGTATCGAACTTTAATAGTGGTTTATTGTTTGTTTTTAACTCGGTAATCTGATCGCGGATACTATGAGTCAGATTTGTGCCTGAAAATTCCCTTATCATCGCTTCAGAAGGAATGATGTTTATGTCACGTATTTGCCATTATTAATCGCTGCGAATCCAAATAGTCGGGGAGGCAGTGAACTTTTTCGGTACTTATTTTCCCAGTCATTATTTTGGGTTATTCTGGTGTAGTTAATGATGTTTTTGAAGATTTGCAAGTCTGGCTATTGATTTCCGATGGGTCCAGTCACGGTAAAGGTTTAAATAATTATAAAATAAGTACATTAGTTGGACTTATTTTCCCAGTAATGAAACTTTGGGTGCAAATAAACATTACAATGAAAGTCAGTTAAAAATTAGTCTGGCTGATCTCCGGGTATGGAAAATGAGTCTGGCAGAGCATACATGAGAAAAAATAAGTGATTTCTGGGTACTTATTTTCTCAGTTCTGAAATTTTGTCAGGTGATATTATTCATTATAACAAAATAAATAATATCAGTCTGGCTGCCATTGTGCAACACCAAACCCTTGTCAGACTTATGTAAAGAAGCGCGACTAGGCGATGCATAAGCGACCGATGTATGAAGACCACGTGAAAAACCCGCCTTTGTTAGTAAGAAAAAATAAAAATTTTGTCTTGTCTTCTATTACCTCTGTGTACAATGTAAATATCTCAATTGTCGTAATCGCATACAAATGTCAATTTTTAAAAATGAGAAAAAAACCAAGTTTTTGCCGTGGTCTTCGTATAGCAACGTTAATGACAAGAATATAAAACGAAATAAACAGTGTAGCCTAATAAGGCCTATACCTCATTTTGACAGGCCTTAATAACCGCTGGCCCTGAAGTGTATAAAAATGGACACATTTTTTTCACTTCAACAAGCAATTGAAAGAAGTACAATCATAAAATAGAGGTAAGTACGGCATATGCACAGTAATAAATAATAGAAACATTTTTAAATTAAATGTAAGTACACTGCTCAAAAAAATTAGAGGAACACTTTTTCAGCCGTGCAGAAATTTTCAAATTAAATACAGACGCAAGTATCAACGTTAGTATATTGTTCTTTCAATATTACTTAACAAGATACAAACAATAAATATGCTGTAAATTAACGGTTTTTTTGAGTAACACCAAACCATTGAGAAGACTACCAAAATCGAAATGTGTTTCATCACTTAAAATGTAATAGAAATTCCGTTAGCGCTCGAATACCGAATTTTAGTAGCGCGTGTGCCCTCCATTATCATCAGTGACAACATGACATCGTCGAGGCATGTTGCGAATAAGACGTCTTAACATGTCTTGTGGTAAGTTTCACAATTCTTCCACAAGAACCTCGGCCAACCCCTGAACAGTCTGCGGTGTAGCAGAACGCTTCCTAATATGCCTCTCGAATAAATCCCAAACGTGTTCGATGGAATTTAAGTCCGGACTCATGGCTGATCATCCCATCACCTGGATTTCTTGTTCCTGGAGAAAATTTTTTGTAAAATTTGCGGTATGTAATCTACAATTATCCTGTTGTAGGATGAAGCCATCGTCGAAATTGTTCGCAAATGGCACAACATGCTCTTGAAGAATCGTCTCAACATAAATTTGTGCGTTGAAACGTTGGGGAACGACAACCAGGTCGGTGCGACCGTCTATACTGATGCCACCCCAAACCATGACCGATCCAGCTCTGAATCGGTCCACTTCCTGTATACACGCTGCAGTGTATCGCTTTCTAGGACGTATGTACACTCGTATACGACCATCGCAACGAGTTAGACAAAACCGCCACTAGTCAGTAAAAAGCACAGACCTCCATTGTCGAAGTTGCCATTGCACATGTTCACGAGCAAAGTTTAGACGGATAACTTTTTGATTCCTGGTCAAGCGAGGAGCTCGCACAGGCTTGCGAGAAGTCAGATTGACTTCTTTGAGTCGTCTTCTAACCGACTGATCAGAAATTGTTACACCGGTGGCACTTCGGAATAGATTTTGTAACTCCCGAGCAGTAGCAGTTCGTCGGCGAAGACAAGAATTCACAATATACAGGTCGTCCCGAAGGGTAGTTTTTCTTTTACGGCCTTGTCCAGTTCTCCTGGAATATCTACCCGCTTCTCGGTATTCATGCCATCCTCTGCAGATAACAGATGGAGTTGATTGGAGCTGGTTTGCTACATACCGCATAGATCGACCATCTTCAAGCAAAGCAACAGCCCTCGCGACTTCAATGTCACTTAAATAACGCATTTTGAACTCAGAAACAGTGAAAAAGTTAAAACTGACGTTTCCTGTGTTCAATGACTAATTTGATGAGTTTCGGATGTTTGCTTTGTGGTCAAAAACCACTTTGTTTTGAGACTTTCTATACATTTTGGCGTCTACGAAGAAAACGAGCAAACGAATCACCATAATTCTTTTTGCACTTTGTCAATACAAGTCTAGAGAATAATAAACAAGAAAATATCCTGCTTCCATTATTTGCTGGGAAACTTATACGCGTTCAAAAAAGTGTTCCCCTAATTTTTTTGAGCAGTGTATTATTTACAATGTTTTTGTTACATTTTTGCACTGTCGTGAAACATTTATGTCGTTGTGTCTCTTCGCTGATATAATTAAGGTATATATTGTAATAAAGTAAATAATTTACAAAATTAACAACTTTCACTAGCCTGGTGAAGCTTCGGTGATTCCGAATGGTTACCAGACTTTTTTTTTATATTTAATATTGTGATCGTATACTCTGCCAAATTGTTAGTACATACTACGAAATGTAAACTGTCTTCCCTGTCTGAGCCCAGACGCCAAATGCACCGGTGCGGTCACTTATACATTACCAAGTTACGCTCCTTTATATGAGTCTGGCAGGATTTGCGTGATCGACAATGATAACCAGACTATTTTTATTTATTATGTCGTAATGCATATTATCACCTGATAAATTTTCAGAACTGGGAAAATAAGTCCAATTAGCGTACATACTTATTTTTTCTTTTTTAATGCCATTCCAGACTTACTTTTCATAGCCGCATATCAGCCAGACTATTTTTGAGAATTATTTTGAAAGACATATTTTCACCTTATAAATTTTCAGGACTGGGAAAATAAGTCCACTTAGGGTACTTCTTTTTTCTTTTTTAATGCAATGCCAGACTTACTTTCCATAGTTGCAGATCAGCCAGACTAATTTTTTACTGACTTTCATGCTAACGACAGTTAGTACAACGAGTTTCATGACTGGGAAAATAAGTACCCTTAAGTCACTAACCTGATCTATCGATTCTATCGGAAATCAATAACCAGACTTGCAAATCTTCAAAAAGCATCATTAATTAAACCAAAATAACGCAAAATACTAACTGGGAAAATAAGTACCGAAAAAAGTTCACCGCCTCCCCGACTAAAACCGCAGTCTTTGCAATACTTCGCAAAGTCCTGTAGACCGCCTATTACGTTTGGATTTTGGACGCTTAATTTACTTTTTTATGGTGTGAAGTACCGGCTCGTTTGAAAATTTTGTTCGTGTTTGGTTATTTTTTTAAGTGAAATTATAAAACAGACGTTCGCTGGATCGGAAATAAGACCACCCAAAAGGGTTCTACTTTCCTCACAAAAAACATTTATTTTACAGATTTAGAGATAAAATCAGCTAATTTAAATTTTTTTAACAACGTACCGTAAAACGGGGCAACTTCGTCAGGGTTTTTGTACATTTGCCGCGCTGTAACCATAGAGGATGTTTTTAGGATAACAAAATTAGATGATACCTAACAGTTAGAGATGGACAATTATTATCCGTCCTTTGGTTTTTATAAATATCGTTCATACGCCCGAAAAATCGCTAAACAATTCCTGACGAAGTTATACTGATTTTTGGACAACTTCGTCATCTAACTCAAATTCGTCTATAAACGAAGTTGTACGTTTCTAGGGACAACTTCGTCATGGTAGATAACTCATTTTGGTATCTTTATTATGGTACATAAATAATTGCATAATTTAAAAAAAAATTAAGGTTATATTAAGGCACAAAATGACTTTGGGTTAAATTATTTCTGTCCATGAAACCCACCATGAAGTCTTCACCAGGAAGATTGTCACGAAAAATCACTGCTTTATGTCCTTTTATATCGAGATAGCCTTTGATAATCAATCTTATTTTTAACTTTGTTAATGGATAAGACCAAGCTGAAAGTTGGTTTATGGCACCAACAATTTCCGCCTCCTCCAAGGTCGTTAAGGCTTTTGGGCGGTCTACTGATTTAATGTGTCTACCATGCCACTTGTCTTGAAGCGTTGTTCGCGGTATTCCATGTTTTTTGCTGGAAACCGACATTGAGAGGACATTTCAAATATCCTTCAGTGCGTCTTCAACTATCTGGGGACCATAACGCTGGTAACACCTACCTCCCAACACTTTTGAGTTTTTCTTCGGCATTATTACATCAATAGATACACTTCCGACGCAAACACAATGGAAACAAAACGGTAACTGTAGATTTTGATTTTATGCTTACACAATAGTACATCGGTTGCCGAACTGACGAAGTTGCCCAGGATGACGAAGTTGCCCCGTTTTACGGTAAGTAAAAAATTTTGTCGTTTTTGTCATTACACATAATTAAAATTATCTGTATTTAAAAATATCTTCTACGTTTCGCTAATTCATTGTTAGCTTCATCAGAAACATTGGTTTAAAATATAGAGCAAAGGGACATTTACTATAACAATCTGTAAAATATAGGTACATGTTAGTGTTTGGACTTGTGAAAGAATCAGTATCCTCAATTATGTCAATTTACCCGTCTTTTGTTTTCAAAAAGTTTTAGTAGTTGGAATGGTAACATCTTTTAGTGTTGATACGATCTCGTTAGATAAAACATTCTTAGTTTTCATAGTTTGTAGCTGTTTTTGTATCTGCTGTACAAATTCTTATTTCAATCAGCGGTTTTCAACTAACGTATGTCCCATAAGTTTTGAGAAAAAATATTAACAGCTAGATATCTTCATTTTGCTTTAATTTGATATTAAATTCAAGGACAAGTAATTATTTCTACAGCTACATTTAATAGAATTATATGCTTAAACTACGGATAATGGTTCATGTTCTTCAACTCCAACCAAATTGAAAGCATGTTTTCTATAATAAGCTACAACGGATTTTTTTCTCAAAACTTATGGGACATACGTTAGGTTTATCAGCCACCTGTCAACTTTCAACAGTCCCTGATTTATTATTAATCACATTGCCTCCCGTCTCTAATGGCAACGGTAGTCAATGTATTATATTCCCTCCCACTGTCACTGGAAACCGACCAGGGAACCAAACGCATATTTTCGGGAAACCCCTAACAGGCGACAAAAAATGTTACTTTTGTATATAGGGGTAAAAAAATATTTTATCTATTAGCAAAATGATATTGTACATTTTCGTCATAGAAACAAAATATGAAAAGCTACTCATAACTCCCAAGGGACTTTCAAATTATTTCTCTCTCAAACTCTTGGTAACAATGCAACTACAATTAACGTCTTAGCAACCATACAATGAGGCAATCCTTGATGTTACTTACATATTCTAGTTATAATGTCATTATGACATTTTGAAATTTCATATTATTTTTACGAATATGCTAGTAGAAAAAATATTGTATGCACCACGGGAGATATTCTTGTTCTTTACCTTCGGTTGACTTACAGACATGTAACACATGTCAACCTCAGGGAAAAAACATATTCATATCTCCCTTAATGCATAAATATCTATTCTAACTGAGCCCACAAAAAATACTCAAGTTGTGCTACAAAATATAAATAGAAATTTGCTGTCAAACAATTAAAAAATCCAATGCCCCACCTTGTATACTTAGGTAAGTTACATATTTTCGTCATGCAGCCTCATGTTAGGCGTATTTAATAGTACATTGCTCTACAAGTTAAGAAAAGTGAGAGTTTTTCAACGTTTAATTTACGAGCGAGCGATGCAAAACGAGTGGATTAATTTATTACGAACATGGAAAAATTACTTTTATAACATATTTAGCGCGCTATTTTTTCTAATATAATTACAAAATGTAGCCAAAATAAAATTCGACATTTCTTCATATTCAAAAAAATTTTTTTTTTAAATCGGCAGTGAAGAACGTCGAAATCGTCAAATAAAATACGAGAAATGGGCAGTGAAGTAATCCATTGTTTTACGACTTTTTGTAGGCGGCTGGACGATAGGTAAACGTCAACCGACGTCAACATAACCTACAAAAGTTGGTTAAAATGTTGTAATTTCGCGATTTAAAGAAACAATGTACTCTACGGCACTGGAAGTTCTTTTTTATCTCTCATGTGGTTTATTTGCTTTGGGCCTACGGGCCTCGGCAACTAAATCCGCAATCGTGATAAAAAGCTCAACTTCAGTGATAACCTATGTGGAAACTAATATAAAAAAAATATATACATTTGAACTTTCAAGTCCTTATACCTTCTTACTGAAGGGCTTTGTACTAAGGTATATTCGGTTTAATCGGTTCATTATAACCTAAGGAATCTATGCCAAATCGGTGTCGCATTTTTTTGGGACACCCTGTATAATTGTTATCCTTGAATTTATTTATTTACTTACATCTTACCATCTTACTTCAAAACAAACTAAAAACTTTTAGTTTTGGTGAACGGTGCATGTAGCTACAAGATTTAATTATCAAAAAACCTTCAAAAGTGAAAGAGTATATAGGTTACTATAGCTAACAAAACATAAAAATTAAGCATTTTTAAATTACGACTACGAATCGACACAACACTAATGATAGTTGCAACTTGCAAGAAGGTTCTACTAAATAAAACTACGTATATGACAATAATTTTTATTGAAAGTAATTGAAAAAGTAATTGATGTTGTACAATTACAATTACTAAGTAATTGGTAATTGAATTACTATTTCCTGTGGGTAATTGAATCTCTGGTAATTAAATTACTGCATTGGGCGGTAATTGGTAATTAGTAATTAATTACTTTTTAAAAGTAATTTGCCCAGCTCTGAAATAGATCCATATGAATTGTATGAAATGGTCGATTAAAGGTTGGAGTTAATTGAAGGGGTTGCTTTATGGGGTTTCTGTTATATTTTTGTGTTCTACAAATTTTACAATAATTGTTAATAAAAGTTTTAATGTCGTTGCTCATACCTTTCCAAAAATATTTTCTTTGTAGGTGTTCTATTGTTTCGGATATTCCTCTGTGATTCGTTTTACCATGGTGATAATTAATAATTTGGTTGTGTCGTTCTTCAGGTTTAATTATGCATGTAACTTGTGTCGTACATCTGTGGAATTTGGGGGTGTTTTCATTTGTGATTGAATTGATATATTTAGAAAATTCTTGGTATAATTTATCGTTAGAGAAATAGCAATAATAATGAGTTTTGGGTTGACAGTGTTCTATTAGCAACTCGTTAAATTTTGAATTTTTATTATTAGAGTTCACGAAAACGGAATAATGAATGTTTCCGCCGAATTTGGTGATTTGAAGTTGTCTAGGCAAATTGGCTTCAATAAATTCTATTTGTTTACTAAAATGTTGCAAAGGTTTGTCGCAAATATCTATTACGGGTGCTGAACTTAATTGGGTGTGTACTGTGTCCACTAAAGAGTCGTTTTCATTATTTGATGGTGTTCTAATAATTGGTGTATCGAATAAATCTGATAAGTTTGGTGTCTCTGCACGATTCGGTATTATGCTAAAATTATCTGGTAAAGTTTCGGGTGTGTCTAGTCGGTCAGAGTCGTTTAAAATTTTGTGGATGTCTTCATATATATTATCGCTGATGCTTAAGGGATGAATTTGAATTCGAGAAAGAGCGTCTGCTACTTTATTTGTTTTTCCAGGTAAATACTTAATGTCAAAGTTAAATTCTTCTAGTTTTAAGGCCCATCTGGTAAGTTTTGAATTTGGTTCTTTAAGATTACGGAGCCAAATTAGAGGTCTATGATCTGTGAAAAGCGTAAATTTAGTTCCAAATAAATAAGGTCGAAAGTGTTTTGTAGCCCATATAATGGCTAATAATTCGCGTTCTATGGTACTGTATTTTTGTTCAGTATCGTTTAATGTACGTGAGGCGTAGCTAATGGGTTTACCATCTTGTGAAAGAACTGCACCAAGAGCATATTTTGAGGCATCAGTAGTGAGTTCAAACGGCTTGTTAAAATTTGGATATTGCAAAATTGGTTCGTTGGTTAAAAGGTTTTTACAATAATCGAAAGAATCTTTAAAATTTTGGGTATGAATAATTTTGTTGTCTTTCTTTGAGCAATAAGTGAGGAATTTAGTGATTTTTGCAAAGTCTTTTATAAATTTTCTATAGTATCCAAAAAGTCCTAAAAATAATTTGATTTCTGTTCTAGTGTTAGGTAATGGGAAATTTTTATTGACTTCTATTTTAGAGGGATCTGGTTTTATTCCGTCAGGTGTTACTATATGGCCTAAATATTTTACATTTTTCTGAAGAAATTCGGATTTGTAAAGTTGAATTTTTAGATTGGTGTCTTTACATTTTTGAAATACGTTTTTGAGTCGCTCGATATGTTGTTGTAATGTCGAATAAACAATAATGTCGTCGAGATATACTAAACATTGATTTGGTGTTAAACCTGTTAAAGCGGTATTTATGGCTCTTTTAAAATTGCTTGAAGCGTTTTTCAAACCAAAAGCCATTCTTTTGAATTGAAATATTCCTTTTTCTGTTGAAAATGCTGTTTTTTCTCTATCTCGGGGGTCCATTTCAATTTGGTGGAAACCGGAGGCTAAGTCCAGAGTTGTAAAATAGTTTGCTCTGCCTAAATTGTCTAAAACTGTCTCTATTCGGGGTACGGGAAATTTATCGTCGATGGTCTGTTCGTTACGTTTTCTATAATCGATAACGATTCTCCATTTTTGCTTGCCTGAGGCATCACGATTCTTTGGGACTACCCAAATTGGAAAATTATATGGTGATTCGCTAGGTTCGATTATATCTTCTTTTAGCATTTTGCCAATTTGTTGCTTGACTTCTTGTCGGTGTATATGTGGATATCGGTATGTTTTAGTGAAAATCGGGGTGTCTGTTTTCGTTCGTATGCGGTGCTTGGTTAAATTTGTAGTCGATAGAGGAATCTCGGGAGTATAAAATATTTCTTTATAATATAAACAAAGATTTGTTAATAAAGTTTTTTCTTCTGGATTTAAATGATCTAATCTTAATCTATTTTCAAAATTTTGAAGAAGTATTTGTTTCCGTCGAGGGTTTGAATTAAAATGACTGCTTATTTGATTTTTTTCCTTTACAGGAGTATAGTCTTCTAAAATGAGAGGTTGCGATATAATTAATGTTTGGGATGTATCTGATGTGTTTATTAAACTTGTTTGGAACCAGTTGTTTTTTAGTGTAACCATTGCTGAAAGCATTATTATATTTTTGGTAAAATTTAATTTAGGAGCTAATTTATATCCATCTTTTCCTACTGCGGGTAAAGTAACAAATTGTTCTGTTCGCCGTGGTAACGTAATGTGTCTTAAAATGTCCTTAGAGGGTTTAATTTTGGAAAAATTGCACTGATTGCGTTTTTGTTCTTCTTGTTTTAATTTGGAATGGTTGTAGTTGAATGGTACGGTTGTCTTTTCAGTTTGAATATGCATCCATCGATAGTCGATGTTTGCAGGGAGGTTAGCTAGGAGGTCTGTGCCTATTAGTCCTACATATTCTTCGTGAGAAGTAGAAATTTCGAAAGGATGTTCGTAAATTGAGTCGGGGTAATATGTGTGTACAAATTTTGGTGAAAGAATAGTACGTGAACTGCCGGTATCGATTAGTAATTTATCGCCAGTTTGAGATATAATGATATAGGGTAAATTTGATTTTGGGTTTAATGAAAAAGTTTCTACCGAGGCATTTAAAGAAATTTACGGCTTCGTCGGGGTCTTCTTCGATGTCTGAATCTGATTCGGGTAAAGAGAAAAAGTCTGTGGTTGGGTCTAATTCATTGAAGTATGTGTGGAAATTATTGTCTTCTGTTATTTCAAAGTTTTTGGGAGTTTCCTCATTATAGTATGGTTGTTGGTCATATTCGGGTTTATATTGCGATTGATTAACGACATGTTTGTTAAATAATTCTTCGGAGTGGAAGTTTCTTGGTTGATTGGATTGTCGAATGTAGTTATTTGGTCTAAAATTGGGTTTCTAATTTTTATTTTGGGTGCCTAACTGTTGTGAAGCTGTGCGTTTTTGAATGGTACTAGTTTCCATAGGTACGGGTTTAAAAGTAGGCTTAAAATTTGGCTTTGGAGCAAATGCATTTTGTGTATGTATCACGTTAGATTTTTGATAAGTTGGAAATCTAGAATTTGGAAATGGATTTTGATTGGTTTGAAATCTAGGATTTAGTTGAAATTGTGGTGGCTTTTGATATTTTTCTAAATGATTCGGATAATATTGAGTCTTGAATGGTGTTTTAGATTGATTTTGTGGTGTAAATTTGTTTTGTGGTTGACTAGTATTATTACTAAGCTTTCTATCATTCTCTCTTAGTAATAAATTTTTTCCTTAAAAATAACGAATGTCTAGTTCATCTTTTACAAATGTTAGTGCTTGTTCTAAAGAATTTGGTGCACGACTTCTTATGGAGCTGCCAAGAAATTCTAATAAACCACTTATAAAAACTGTTAAGGCTAAACTCTTTGAAGTTTGCAATTTATGATCTTTGATTTCTTGAATTTCATTTCCTAAAGATATTTTTGAATTTAAGATGGCTAACAGGGATCTAATTTTATTGAAAAAGTCGATAGGGGTTTCCTTTTAATTTTGTCTAAGTCTGGAAAGATCCATTTGAATATTTAATTCGGAACGTTGGTCACCGAAATTATTTATTAAAACTTGTTTCAGTTCTAACCATGAAACATACGTGTGTCCTGTCACAATTTCTAAGGCTGCACCTTTTAAACGGTTGCGAGCAGCAGATAAAAGTAATTTATTGATATAGGCATTGGCATCTGGTTGCCAAAATTGAGTGAATATGTCCTCTACAGCGCGGATATATTCGCAAAGTTCGGCGGGGTTGCCGTGAAATGTTGAAATTTCATTTAACATACTCATATGGAAACCTAAAGGGTATCCATTAAAGATTTGTGTTGGCGGAACAGCTTGATTTAAATTTTGATTCTCATTTGCCATTGTTAAATTTGGTATTAGACGGGGTGGTCTTAAAGTTATTCTATTTTGAGTTAGATTATTTTGAGTTAAGTTATTATTTCGAGTTATACTTTCAGATTTACTTTCAGATTCGCTTTCAGACGATGTGACTGTATCAATTATTAACACTATAATTTTAAAAATTCGTTTATGTTAGTAAACAGTGCTTAAGATTAGGGGTTCTTAATTGAATTCAGAGTTCCTACGCAAGATTGCAAAGTCGGTTGGCGATTATTAAGTATACCTAACGTATACGCCAGTACCTCATCTCGTTTGCAACCACCTGAGCTTATAATTAAAAATTGTATAGCTATGTTAGTAGCTGTTTAAAATATTAGTTTAAATTCACTTGTAACAAAATAATATATGTAACTTTCTCACTTATTCATTGTTGTTGATCTCGGTGGATCTAGTTGTGAACTGGATTGATCGCGATGATCGGCTTGAAAACTGCAACCAGCGGACTCGACGCTTCGGCGATGCTTGTCCTATGGTCTGCTCGAGGGTACAGGTGCGGTTGTAGATTTTCGGTGGCAGGGATCTTGCAATTAAGGGTTGAAACCCACGGTGCAAACTTGGTTTTAATGGTCGAAAACTCTTGAGACCGTTGCAAATATCCGAAAGACTGCACCAGTTATGTTTATTTAACGCCGATTAGTGTTTTTAAAAAGCATTTATTTGTACTTAAAACACTAAACACATTACAGACGTCGGAGCTCTGCTCCACACACTTGATACAGGACAGGCTAACCTGAGTGTCGAAACAGAACTGGATGCCAGAAGCATCTTAACAATAAGGAAAACTCTTATTTTAAAGAAATGCAAGCTAGTTTCCGTTCCCACAGGCGTTATCATAAAGTTCTAGGAACAGAATACAGATCTAGCGGATTCTAATCTTATCTCTAAGCTAGTAAGCGTTTCTAGTCACGTAACTCGGGCTACTGGTCCTGATAATGTCCAACTTACATCATAAAAGGGTGTGCTGACTGTCTAGCTGGCCCCTTATGTACTTTCTTTAATTTCAGCATAAGTACCAACACATTCCCCATGAAATGGAAAAATTCAAAAATCACTCCCGTTTTTAAAAAAGGTAGTAAATCTGAAATAGCAAACTACAGGCCCATCTCTTTACTAAATATTTTTGCAAAAATATTTGAATCAATTATAAACAAACACGTACGACAACAAATTCATTCATTTCTATGTATTGAACAGCAAGAATTCATCAATAAGTGTTCTACTGTAACCAACTTAAGCATTTTCACTCAATATATTTCTGACGCATTAGAAAAACAACACCAGGTTGATGTCATTTATACGGATTTTGCGAAAGCATTTGATACTGTGAACCATAATGTCCTCTTAAACAAATTTCATAAATTTGGTTTTAATAATAACTTAATTGAATTTTTTCATTCTTATCTCTCTGAGCGCAGTCACTGTGTTTATTTAAATGGTTATGTTGGGTGCATTGTAGTTTTCTTTAAATTTAATAATGTAATTTCTTGTAATTGGGTCTTGGTACTTCTTGGAAATAAATATTTATTATTATTATAACGTGGTGAGTGGAGGAACTGAGAAGGCATTAAGTGATCAAGATAATGTTGTGAAAGACAATAATTTATCAGCAGCAGTAAGTCATTGAATATTATAGTAAAACGTAGTATGTATAGTAAAACTGTAAAACTTGAAAAAACAAAAAACTGATAAAGAAATTAATGATGGAGATGGAGCGCACGTTGACCGTAGTTCTGATGCGAATGATGATGCATTTTTAAGTATTTTATTTCATACTGATGCCAAAAATGACATTTTTCGGATTATTTATGGTACAAAAAATGGAACATTAAAATCCTAGTACTTTAAAGTACAATTTTAAAGTTCAAGTACTTTAAAACTTATTTATTGTACAAAAAATGCAACATTAAAGTTCTAGTACTTTAAAGTAAAATTTTAAAGTTCAAGTACTTTAAAATTATACGTCAGTTGTTGACATGAAATTTGAAATGATTTACAACTTTTTATTTAAAATTAATTAAACTTGCAGTATGAAATAAACCGTTGTATTCACCACGAACGAAAAGTGTTTTTAAAGGTCCTCGCAAGTAACTCTCGTCTTTAAAATGCCACTTTTCGTTCTAGATAAATAAACTACTATAAAATTATTGGAATTTTAAAATCTTAGTATTCTGAGTTGGTATATATTTTAGAATTAGAGGAGACCCTAGGTATTGAAGAAGGTAGCTCTAAATTGCATAATGGTGCGTCATTTTCAGAAAAGTTGGAATTTTTAAAACTACACCCATTTCAGCCTACACCAACCAATGGCTTAAAAACTAAATTAGATTGTAAGAAAATATACTATAGATTGATTGGCGACAATGAAATAAAAAGTAATTGGGTACCAATAAAAATGCATTCTGACACAAAAAAAATCCAACACGGTGTACTGTTCAATATGCATAGCCTTCTCTGTATCGAAAGATTCTCCTTTTTGCACTGGTTGCAAAAACGTTCAACACATATATTCAGCTATAGATAAACACCAAAGTAGCACTTCTCACTCCAATACTGTAAAAAGCTTTCTCATTGCCTGCAAAGATGCCTCAATTGAGGCAAAAATTAATACTGACATGTATGCTCTTAAGAAAAAATGCTGTGAAGAAAACATCCACGTATTACGTCAAGTATTTGAACTGGTAAAATTAATAGGACAACAATCCTTGCCTTATCGAGGAACAAGTGCAAATAAAACTTTATTTAGAGTTCACGAAACGGATATCGATCCTGAGAAATTTTAGGAAATAATAAAATTGCTTGCCAAAAGTGAATTTTAAATAACTACTTGGAAGCTGTTATACAGAAAACTAGAAGATGTCATCAAGCACTAGAGGCAAAAGGGCGATAATTCCGTGGTAGAGACAGTTTGGTAACTCTCCTATCGAAAACCACCATAAAAAAGGTGATAGGATTTACATTGGAGGAATTAGAGAAAAAATTGTGAGCGAACTGGACAATAGACACTAGCCTCCAAATGGATAGTATCCAGGATATAAGCGTTTAAGAAGAGGCTATTATCATATGTCGCCGATGTAAAAGTTTGCTGTAATTGCAGTGAAAGATTCGACTGGTCGAGGTCTAAATCAATTATTAAAAGACTGCTTCAAGAAGCACGGGGTAAAGTACGAAAACATTGCTGGCGAATCGTTTGATGGAGCCTCTAACATGAAAGGCGAGGTTCTTGGAGTGCAAAAACAAATTCAGGAGATGGTGAAAGATAGCGTCTAGGTATGGTGCTATGCCCATATCTTAAATTTAGGTATAGCAGGCAGCTGTGATAATAATTTGTAAAGCAAAAATTTATTTGGATTACTAAATCGCTTAGCGACATTTTTCGGCAAATCTTATAAGCGGATGGATATATGGTGTGATACAGTAGCTCAAGTTCACATGTCAAAATTAAAGAACTTCAAAACATCGTATAAACTCTGTTTTTACAGGTGATACTTGTCTGTATCCTGTAGTACTGTTTGCAGTAGAGAAAATAATGGAAAGTAAATTTGATGCAAAAACAACCTCCGAGGCTGACTCTCTGCGCGACAAATTGTTGGAGTACAAAACTATTTCAACAGCACAAGTATTTTTGAAATTTTTTAAAGAATTTGATCCTGCATAAATTATTTGCAAACACAAAATTTGGATTTGGTTTCGGGTTGGTTTATGGTAGAACAAAGCAAAAAAATTGATGCTCATAGCTTTACAGCAACAATGAATTCCAAACTAGACTCACTAGATATGGATATTTACATAGAAGAAGAACTGTCAACAAAGACATGCGTCCCCAGTAAGGCAAAAATGGACGGTGAACAGTGCAGCGATGAAAGACCCATGGACCCTATGGATGTGTTCTGAGTTGAAGTTTTCACTGTTATCACTGTTATCAAAAATACTATGAGAGTTGCTCTAGATGAAAGATTTTCCAAAAACATAGAATTGATTACATGTTTGCAATACGTCGATCCACGACATTTTTCAAAATTTAAGGAAGAAGGACCTCCTACAGAGAAGTACAGCGTACCAAGATAATTGGCCTAAAAATGCCTGTCGTGCAAGAGACACCCATAAACCGAAACTTAACACTAAGTGCAGTTTTAAATCTGAAAGTATCTACTATGCTCGTGAGTGATGAATGGCCTGTAGACATCAGTGCTACATATGCGAACAAAAAGTGTTCGCGAGGTGCAGCTTTAGAAAGTATCTATTATGCGCGTGCAGCAAAAGACATCTGAGATTGCAAGTATGATTTGTGTCATCATGTAAACAATGCAGACTAATTTGTCTAAAACGTCAAAGTGCAATTTCAAGAACGTAGGGGCACCGGACTGCAAAAGTAAAGGGTTGCGTAAATATCCTTGTAACCCAAAAACTAACAACGGACCAAGCAGACAGGGAAAGTGGACCTCGGTCACAATATAGTCATAAATACTCGAATATGAAAGAAGCCCACCCAAAGCGGAGACTACTTTTATTAGTGGAAGTCATCTCAACTTTTCGTGTCACAATAGAGCGAAGGATCAGCCGGACAATACTATTGTATCAGAAAGAATAACCGGCGTTCTTTCCATTCAAGCGGTTCTTATATAAACTCAAGTAGCCTAGTTTTATAGATCAGTTTGTCTCAGATCAGTTTGATCATTTCACTTGCACTTGTACGACATGTACTCATTTTGCTGAGTCGGTAACGAAAACGAGGCTACTTACAATTCGTATTTGTATTTTTTGTAATATTAACAGATGTGTACATGTGTGTATTTGTTTATGTGTTTAAATTAAAATAAAGGAAGGTTATTGTTTTCCACAAACGTGTGTATTTTACTGAACTAAATTCTACAACCAAATTGGCAAATGGTAACCAAAAAAGCAACTCACAAAGCTGGCCACCTTAGCTAGAGTAAAAGTGTCCCCGTTAGTTGAAGACACAAATTTTCTCTAACCGAATTGAAAAATGTAATAATATACTGTAAAGGTATTATGTTAATATTATTATGATTATGAATTAATAAATAAATACCCTACACATATTTTAATTTTTATCTAAAATCAAATTTAACTGATCAAAATAAATAAATACCCGTATCAATGGGTTCATTGAATTTGTGTTTTGCCCTTTTTTAGTATTGCACACATCTGCAAATAAAATAAATTATGGCTAGCTCATTTTTCGATAGGCATGGACTCGAAATCTTGTTGGCTTCAACTTACTGTTCAAAATAAAAATCCCTGTGTTACGCCACTGGGCTATGCAATTTAGAAGTAGCCATTGCGCAGACGCGCTGCGCTGTCAATAATCCATTTACCAGCAAATTGATCCTACGCGCAGTTCATTTCTGGATAATTATAGTGAATTTAAAAGGCAAATCCATGAACAAATTAACAGGTAATTCGAATCTCGCGCTTTATTAAGCGTTCCTAATTGTGTTTTGTCTTAGATCGTTAGCTGCGTCCTTCGCTTGTCAATTGTCTTACTGGACGCTTTCCTCCAACATAACCTCAACTTAGATTTTACAATTTCTGGAACTTCCTGGACTATTTTGACGTATTGTAAAACTGGGATCGGCTTCCTCTCAACAAGCTCGTTCCTCGTGGTAAATTTCGTAGCTCTAGCACGCTTATTTGCTTGACCCCACTAACCTTAACCCTATTTAGGCTGCGGCTGGTTATTCGGAGAGCTTCTCCTGAAGCTTGCGGCTGCATGCTGGATTCCCGGGATGCTGTAACTGCTGTGCTGGCCTCGTACACACCGGGCGGAACTGCTGACACTCTCACTCAGGCTCTGGACCTTGGCTGAAGCATGCAACTGATGATCGGAAACTCGGTCTGGACTGCCGATCTTCTCGGAAGGTGGTCACCGGAGAAAAATATTTTATGTGATGGATTTTTAAACCCATATTCTCACATGAATTCTGTTAACTGCTGATCACGCCGGTATAACTCTTTTTAATTTATTTTAATGTTAACTAGCATAAAAGTTAAATAATCTGGAGACACAAATTTGGCTTGTCAGGAATTAATTTAGTTTTCAATTCTTTTTTTACTTTGTACGTTAACAACAATTGCCTATCTGGCTACATAAAAAACGGATGTTAACTGAATACAATGCAACTTCTTATAAACTAAATTTACAACTTAATTAGTAAAACTGTACATATTCTTATATCTAAATTATTGTTTGTCCATGTTTGCAATTTATTTAAATTCTAGCGCCACTCGCAAAGTTTTATATTAATTGTCTGTTCAGTTGCGTCATTACACTGACTTATTTTTAAACACAAATCTGGTCTATTTCCTTTGGTGTGCTTTTCTTGCATTATACAAGACCTGTCTGATTTTCATCAATTTCTTCAGATATTATTGCTCTATTTTCTTATAGCCTTATTTGATCTAGTATTGTGCTCTTTTGCACGTATTGGGAACATTCTGCCCTTTTTACCTCTATTTAAAAAGTTCATAGAACTGTACTTATTCAATTATACTTACATGTAAATTTAATTAACCTGCATATAATAAATCCCTTTGGTGATAGATTTGTTGAATTATTTGATTGGCTTTATATTGCACCAACCTCTTAATTTATGTTAATTGATAAAACTGTGAATCCAACTTACGATTTGCGCTTTGCCTTATTGCCATTCATTCTAAAGTAGTTTCATTCTAATATCGGCAAAACTTAACCGATGTAATCATAAATTAAAATTTCTAATATGACTTCTTGCAGTTGCCTGCTTACCCCAGCTCTGTGCTTTTATTGACTTGCTTTAAGTTATTGATTCTGCAAGCAGAGTTGTGTAACGGGCTAAAGACCACTTCAATACCTAGTGTTCTATTCAAAATAAGAGTTAAGAAAAAAAAATTACATCGCGATTACGGGCGGGTCTTTCTCAAGACTTATCAGAAGCCTTTATGATTAGGAGTGTTTAGAAAGATGTCCTCGAGTCTGTCAATTTGTTTAGATAATTCCATAGCATCGCTGCTTTTTCTAAAAATGCTAGTTTGATTTTTTGCATTTTTTCGTTTCTGGAAAATGGAAAATTGTTAGTCTGAATGGATGCAGTATTTTTTTCTCCACAAAAATATATTTACACTTTAGTTCTAAAATAATTAGGGGAACAAATAATTGAACATAAAGAATTTACTATGCAAATCCCTATGGTGAATAGCGCAAGTCAGCACCCGGTATTATCATTCTTATCAAGACCATCATTTACAACAACTTTTGTTTGAAACATTTTGATCTAGGTCAAATGTATTCTGAGCTAGAGCAGCGCAAATTGAATCGTAAGACAAAACATTTTTATTTTCAACAATTTTTCGATTATTATTAATTGAAAATATGTTTTCGCTATGACTAGTTGTTGTTTCCACACTACCACAAAATTTAACGGCTCAGGTAGTCGTGTTAGACCCCATTTCTAACAGCCGAATTCTTACAAATCCCCTCCCTTCTATTGCTGAACATCTGGCTTTCGTACGCTTCGACCTTGGTTCGAATAAAATCACTCGCATTTAGACAGGAATATCGCTCGGCTTACGTATGCGTATGGGGATTTGTAAGATTTGTTAGAATCTATTTTTGATTTAGACAAAAATATTTCAAACAAAAGCTGTTGGAAATGATGTCGTTAATAAGAATGATAAGAAGTATTTTGGTCATATGACTAATGGGAATGTAGATATTTCTAAAGAACTGGTTTTGCCCGCCATTTTTCCAAGATGAAGTCGCGAGCGATGCCCCCCAAATTGGAAAACTTGGTATTTTCATTAAGGTACCGAGTTTTAACTTTAAAACACATCCAAAAATTAGAACTCCGAGATTTATATGTCTAAAAATTACCTAATGACTGGACTATATTTTATTGGCTTTCAAAATAACAAGTTTTTCGAAATTGTCCGCCAGCATTGCAAATGAAAATAAACCAAAGGTTAAATACCTGTCAGTAAAATTTCTAAACTCGCATAAAAATGTACTTATTGCAAAGTGCAATGTACTCGAGTACCCAAAAATGTGTTTGAGTATTTGAAATGTACTTGAGTACACTTAAATGTATTCGAGTACATTTTTGTGATCTGAAACGTGTCAAATATATATTTTTTTATGAAACTCCTACTTTATTCGCAATTTACCCTAAAGCAATAAGCGAATGTTACAAAAAATGGGTGCCAAACAAGTACCTTGCTGAGCAAACGTGGGGTTAGTGCACTTACATTAAAGGCCTAACAACTAATAAACATATGGTTTGTTTTAACAGTAGGATTAGTAATGACAAAGACTCTATAATCTATCGCTTATATCTAAGGGGTCGCATAGTTTGAGGCGGTAAGTTTTTTGGCTGTTATCCAGAAGGCTGACAGCAAGGGAGTTGGGATGAAGTTCGAGACGCGAGAGGTATTTTGCACTCGCGCACTTAGCTTCTTGTAAAACTGTAGACACTTTTAGGTCGCGGTGTAACGTGTTATTTGTCACGAACCAAGGAGCGTCGGTAATCGTGCGCAATGTTTTGGATTGGAATCTCTGTAAGATTGCAATGTTAGAATCACTCGCGGTACCCCACAATTGTATCGCGTAGGTCCACACCGGCTTGAGAATCACATTATACACCATTAGTTAACTGGCTAGTGATAGTTTAGACTTTCGCCCGATCAACCAATAAAGTTTGGAGAACTTGTGTCCCAGCTGCTTGCGCTTAGTAAATCTGTGGTGCTTCCAGTTTAACCGCCTATCCAGACGCATTCCTAGGTATTTTGCAGAGTCTGACTGAGGGAGTTGGTGTCCGTTAAGAGTAACGCTGGGGCATGTTTCTTTCTTTAAGGTAAACGTAACATGTTGAGATTTTGCCTCATTGGCTTTTACTCGCCATTTCTTCAGCCATTCCTGGATGTTATCCAATGCTTCCTGCAACTTCTCTGATGCGTAACTTGGAATTTCACTTATTGCCATGACGGTAGTATCATCAGCAAACGTGGCAGTGATGGTGTTCGGTGTAGTTGGTATATCTGCAGTGTACAACAGGTATATAATTGGTCCGAGGACACTGCCCTGCGGAACGCCTGACTGTATTGGATTTAGACCAGTGATGGCTTCTTGGCATTTTACCACAAAGTTTCTGTGAGTGAGGTAAGACTGTAATACCTGGTAAAATGATGCAGGTAGTTTGCTTTTCAATTTGTATAGTAACCCTGGGTGCCATACTTTATCAAGAGCTTGGGGAATGTCCAAGAAGGCAGCTGAACAGTACCTTCGGCTTTCGAATGTTTTATTTAGTATCTCAACTACTCTATGCACCTGTTCGATGGTTGAGTGTTTTTCACGAAACCCAAACTGATGCTCGGGGATGATGTTCAGTTCGTCAAGCAAAGGTTTCAGCCTCTTCAGAAATACCTTCTCGAAGAGCTTTGATAGAATTGATAGTAGGCTGATGGGTCTGTATGACGACACATCTTCTGCCGCTTTACCAGGTTTGGGAATCAAGATAATTTGGGCAACTATCCATTGGGATGGAAAATGGCCGATTCCAAGTATTGCGTTGTAGATTTCAGTTAACACAATTAGAGATTTCTCAGGTAGTTGTGTTATAATTTGTCCAGTTATAAGGTCAAGACCTGCACTCTTGTTTGGGTTTAGATTCCTGCGGATCATATCTTTTACTTCGTAGATTTTTATGGTTTTTATGGGGAGAGCCATTTGATATGGTATTTCGAGGAATGAGGTGATATTGTCTTCCTCTGCCTGCGGTATTTGCGATGGGAAAGGTTGAAAGACATCACACAGATGTTCGGCGAACGTCTCAGCTTTCTCATTATCTGTCCTTGCCCATGATCTCTCTTGTTTCCTGATTGGTGGGATGTTGTCTTGTGCTTTATTAATCTTTGCTGTCGCCTTCCACAGTAAATATTCAGTGGCTTCTGTGAGAATAAGCCCTTCCAAGTATTCCTGGATTGCTTGATTTTTTTGTTTTTGAGCAATTTTTTCAAATCCCGAATTGCTTGGTTGAATCTTGCCTTGTCTTGAGGGGCTTTGGTAGTCATCCATGTCTTTCTTAGCCTTCTCTTTGCAAGAATTGTTTCTTTAACCATCCTGGAGCAATTTTGTTGCTTCGCTTTGACATCCACCTGGGGGGCTGCATCCCAAGCCGCTTGTTGTATCTCAATGGTTAGGGTGTTTATAGCTGTGTCTATTTCCTCAGCAGTTTTTAACGAGATGTCTGTAGTTGTTCTCTCTTCGAGAAGCTCTTTAAATAGCTCCCAATTTGTTCTTTTATTGGCGAGTGTTGTTGATTTTTGTTTGTGGATTATTCTAGAACTTAATCTTACTAGAATGGGAGTGTGATCCGAGGAAAGATCAAGACTCTGTTCTGCTACGAGATGACCTGGAGCGATACCTTTGGTGATACAAAAGTCAATGACATCTGGGATTTTATTCCTATCACTGGGCCAATAGGTGGGCTTTCCGGTGGACAAAATGTTCAAATTGTTTTTATCAAGACATTTTACAAGTTCCCGGCCTTTAGAAGTTGTTAATCTTGATCCCCATCTGGAGTGTTTGGCGTTGTAATCGCCTCCTGCTAGAAATCTTTCTCCCAGAGTGGCGTAGTACTCAGCATATCTGTCTTCTTTTATTGTGTGCCGTGGGGGACAATAAATTGCAGAAATGGATATTGGTATTCGAGTGTCTTCAATTACAATAGTAGTTGCCTGTATGTGCTCCGTCTGATACTTAGGTGCTTCGTGATGTTTAATTGTTCTTTTGACGATTACAGCACTGCCTCCGTGAGCTGTTCCATCTGGATGTTTAGTGTCATATATTATGTAATTTTGAAACCGTAAGTAGCTGCGATTTGTATAGTGAGTTTCAGAGATCAGCATGATATCAATATCATGATCTCTTAAAAAAGCTAATACTTCAGGGCCATGGTTGATTAGGCCGTTAGCATTCCACACAGCTATCTTCAGGAGTAGTTCCATTAATTCAATTTTTCAAGCAGTTTAGACACAATGTTAAGCATAGTGTCCATTCGCTGAGCCATTTGCTCAACTAGCTTCTCGAGTCTGGAGATTCTGTCCTCAGATTGCTGGGAATTTGTAGCTGCAACATCGGTGTTACTTGTTATTGCTTTAGCTCCTTTAAGAGCCGACGCAAATGATAATCCTTCGGTAGTATTTCTCCAGGGACCAGAGGCATTACTTTGCTGCTGCACTTCTGAATTTTTAGGTCTTAGGGAGGGGAAGTTTCTTTGCTGAAGTTCTTTATATATCTTGAAACCTTTCTAGTTAGCAGGATGGTTTTGGCCGCAAGAGGCACAGCGAAGATCTTTTCTTTCACTTATCGCGCAGTTTTTGCTGTTATGTAATCCACCACATTTAATGCATTTCTGCTGACGTGTGCAGTAGTTTTGTGTATGTCCCCATTTTAAGCATTTCCCGCATTGGGGAATCTGTCTTTTATTCCTTACCGGTTCTACCATAACTTTGCAGTACTGTAGATGTTTTATTTGGTATACCTCTTTATTATTGTCGCTTGGTTCTAAGTCCAGGAAAAACATATTCAAAGGCTTTTTATCCTTGCTACTTTTTGGCTTATGAATATATCGTATTCTGTGTCCTTTGGCAATGATCTCTGCTTTCAGCCCTTCAATATTGGTTGTGTGGTGTAGACCCTTTATAACTACACGAAAGCTTCTTTTATCTCTTGCCATATAGGTGTAATGCTTTACATCTTTACCTATTAGGGCCTGGCACGCTACTCTATAGGCAATTTCGTTTTCAGTTATCAACTTGATTTCTTCTTTTATTAATTTTAGTGTATACTTTCCTTTCAGTTCCTCACAATCATTTAGCGTGTTGGTTAGTAGATCAACTTTTACAACCCTTGATAAGAATATAGGAGGTTTAATTTTTGGTGGAGTAGTGCTCTTTTTACCTTGCATTGCTGTAGCAATTTCTTCTGAGGCATTTTCTAAGAGTTGAAACTGGTTCGTCGGATTTATTTTTGTGAAATTTGTGATCAGTTTCTGTTTTACATTTCTCTGTGCTTCTGGTGATGCTCTTTTAGTTTTTCGGCCTTTTGCTACTTACCATTTTGGGGCGTTAGTAACTTCCTTAACAGAATCTTCTTGCAAACTAAGAACTATTTGGTGTTCTCTTATTTCGATTTCTCGTTCCCTTTCATTTTCTTCCCTAATTTTTTGCTCTACTTCCGCCTGGGTAGGCTTTGTAAAGTTTTTAAATTCTGCTGCTAATGCATGTGGATCGTTGATATCGCTAGAAACCGGTGGATAGGCTTGACCTTCTTGCGACATGTTGATTGCGGGGCGACGGCGTCAAGCCGCGCCTCCGTTTATAACTGAACTCAATGCGACGGCGGATAAATCTGCATAAATCGGTAAATAATACCTCTAGTATTGGTTGTCTGGTGATCCTCTTATGTTGAAATGGAGGTGGGCACAACTGGATCTCACTTACACAAATACGTCAAATATCAGTAGAAATACATTTTTAAAAATGTACTCGTGGAATGAGTACCGTGTACACAAAAAGTACTCAGAGTACAGTGACTGAGTACTTGTATTCGAATACCGCACAGCTCTAAGTGCATGTTAATAAATTCCTTTTTCATCGTTATTATTTATTTGTTACTCACTATAATGATTTGAGGTATCAAAAATGTTCAATGAACTGAAAGTGAAATTTATATGCATTTTTTGCTAATAGAATGGTTCACAGCAAATCGACTTACGTTGAATGCTGTAAACACTGAAAAAAACGATTTTTAGTCTTTGTAGCATCTCCGATTTTAAAAACCTAGAAAAAACTAAGTTTTTGGTTGTATATATTGACCCCACGCTAACATGGCAAACACGTGCTGAGTATTTATCAAGAAAAGTTTCAAAAAACATATTTGTTTTAAGAAAATTTTGCAACAATTGTCTTTTCAACAGTAATCGTTACTGCGTATCATTTGCTGTCTCAGTTACAAATTAAATACGCTGTATTAGCATAAATATAACTGGTCAAATACACAAGGACATAAATCTAGGCTTGACTACATACTAAACAACACAAAAATCCACCCTACCCAAATAAGAGATGTACGAGCACTAACCTCAGCAAATATAGGGTCTGACCAGAAACTAGTTTTAGGAAAAATCAATTTACAAATTAAACCAATGCCTAGACCACCGCCTATATATGTTGAAAACCTAAACAGTAAAGCGTTGGAAGACGAAACAACAAAATGACTTTATAGACAAACATTAGCGCAAAAGTTCGAAACAAATAAAGTAGAAAAAACAAACACCGTAGATGAGATGTGGGAAAAGGTTGAACAAAATATAAAAGCAGCGGCAACCAAAAGCTTGGGAATACGAAAAGTCAACATAAACAGCAAAAAACCAAACAAACCTTGGTTCACTCCCGAAATAAAAGAATTAGCATACAAAAAACGGAAAACGTACCTCCATTATCGTAGCAACAAAAACCCAGAAAATTATCAAAGGTATGTAACAACTCGAAACGCAGTAAATACCGAAATTCGAAATATTAAAAAGGAACATTGAGCACAATTTACAGCAGACATGTAGCACGATTTTTACGGGGCACAAAGAAAAGTTTGAAAAATGTTAAAGGCGAGAAACAAACCTATAAATGAATATAATGTCACCAGTGGAATTGACAAGACACAGTGGATATCCTACGTAGAACAGTTGTACAATGACGAGAGATATAATCCCGAAGAAAAACAAGCCGTCAATATACTACATGATATTACAAATATAACGGAAAGCCGCTGAACCAGACGGAATCCGCAATGAACTCCTAAAATACGGCAAAGCAAAAATAATTGAAAACATGACCATGCTCCTCCGAGATATCTTACATTGTAAGAAAGTACCACAGAAATGGCGATCAAGTATTACAATCCCAACAATTAAAAAAGAGGAAAAGAACAACCCTGCGAACTACCGCATGATCACGCTGCTAAATGCCACACTGAAGTTGTTCACGAAAATCTTAGCAAATAAAATAGGAGCAATGCACAACATAAGCGAAGAACTGCAAGGCTTCAGAGGCAACAGGTCCACTATTGACGCTATATTTGTAATAAAACAAATTATTGAGAAGGCCATAGAGTTCAACACACCAGCATATATGTGCTTCATAGATCTGTCCAAGGCATTCGATCGCGTTAGACTAAATGATGTAATTTCAAGGCTAAAGGAAGAAAACATACCTGAGGATATAATATGCATTATAAGAGACATAAACAGCTCCAACAAAACCCGAATAAAAGTTGACAATGAATAATCTGTGGAAGTCGCCATCAAATCGGGAATCCGACAAGGGGATAGCCTTAGCTCACTATTGTTCAACCTAATAATGGATAAAATAATATAAAAAACTAAAACAAAAGGAAATGGAGACCAGATGGGAAACAACAGGATAAAAATAATTTGCTACGCAGATGATACAGTAATCATTGGAGAAAGCGAAGACTATTTACAACAAATTGTGCATGAATTCAGAAACACCGCGGAAACTTAGAACATGAAAGTATCTATAACGAAAACTAAAAGTATCGTAATAGCAAGAGAACCGCGAAGATGTAAAATAGTAATCGAAGAAAAATGCATAGAACAAGTGATGAAATTTGAATACCTAGGCGTAGACATTTCCAGTTACGGTAATCTTAAAGAAGGCGTACTCAAACAAGCAAAGCGGCAAGGGTCTCAGGATGCTTGAAGGACGTAGTGTGGAGAAACAAGAACGCCAGCTTAGAAAGCAAAGTCCGCATCTACAAAACGTGCGTCTGGCCGCTTTTAACATATGCAGTCGAAGCCAGGGCAGACGCTGCAGAAACCAAAAGAATACTCAGAACACGGAAATGAGAACATTTCGATCTATCACAGGTAATACACTAAGAGATAGAATACGTAACAACAAAATTAGAGAAACGCAATACAAGATGTTGTTCGGGGTCTCAGCAAAGAAGAAGAGAATGGAACCATCACGTAAATAAAATGGGCAGAGAAAGATTAGCCAAAATGGTAAGGGATGGAAAACCATCAGGAAGAAGGCCAGTAGGAAGACCCCAAAGAAGTGGGAAGATAGCTGGCAATCGACGTCCCAAGAAAATGCAATGCAATAACAGACCATAAAAAGAAGAAGAAGTATTAGCATGGAGACATTGCACAAATAGTGCCAGGATTTTTGGTCTGCAATGAAGGGCAATTCGAATAATCGCCAAGCTTGGATTTCGGGAGAATTGTCGACGTGTTTTTCATGATTTATTTATTTACTTTGTTAAGACTCCCGATTTTCGTTAAAAACCTATGTGTAATCCCGCATTCTGCCCCCGCATATTGCAGCATAATTTAAGCCATCGGGCATCTTTCCCAAATTCTCTAACTGTTTGGCATATATGTAGGCCAGATCCCGACATCTGTCGCATAAAGTATCTTAATTAAGGCATTTGCTTCAATCTAGAGGCGAACGCTGTAACGCATGATTATAGCATCAGAACCCTGCTAGGTGACTTAGTAAATCGCTGGTAGATGGAGTCTGCATTTAGTCCACTAGTTAAAAAGGCGAGGCCTTGAGGATCAGATTACCGCACCGGCGAGACGAGCGTGATGTACGGGGGGAAACCCCCGCGACTTGTTGCTCGCTGTATTTTGGTTAATGCAAGTCAGCACTTCGAACAATAGAGCCTTTGTGTACCCGAATGAGTTGCCCAATGATGGAAAGTTTTACGCATGACGTAATGATAAAATTTAACGCCGCGTCCAGCGCATTCCCCCCCGGAGAGTCCAATTTAAGCTTCGCTATCGCACGGATGTGCAAGTTAACTTAAGAACAAAGAACAACCCTTTTCGTTCTCAGGGGCGCGTTGTACCCTCGGAATTGTGGCAGTTATAAGTGCTTTTCGTCCCTTAAAGTTCCAAGTGCCGTTGTGTACAATTCTTCGCCCATGTTGGAAGATTTGTAACGGGAACGAATTCAAAGCATCAACATACAGGGTGAGCAGTTGTGAGCTATCGTTTGGCTCCACCCTGCGACTTCTTCGAAGGATCTTGCCGCCACAATCTCCTTCCGAGTAAGCTGGTCAACCGCCCCTACCTGTTTATTAACCCTTGCCGCCTCTAAGCTGCTATCGCAACCTTCTTCTGTAAGCATCGCCAGAGCGTTGAATCTCCAGGTCGAAATCTTCCGGCATCAGCACTTCAACAACACAGTTGCTTGGAGCCCTAGCGACGAATCAAGGTATTGTACTAGTAATTAAATAAAACAGTGAATTGCGTATTATACAGTGACGTGCAAAGTTTCGGAACTCTCAATCTATCGTAGATGCTATTTGTGGGCAGCGTGCTAATTACCCGAGCCCTAGTTATCGTCAAGTAATGTAAATAGAAACCTTCAGCATAAGTTTATGGAAGCCTGGCTCCGGGAATTGTAGTGAGCCTTGAGGCAAATTAAATCAGCGTATTCCGGGACCTAGGTGACCAATATTCTCAGCGGATGTGCCGCTTTCTTGGCCCTCAGCCCTTATTGTGTTGCATTGTTTACTAACCCCAATTTGTAGCATTTGCTACCTACATACTGGCCTTCGGGCCTGTAACTCGTAAGGTAATAGATTACCCATTTTTAACTTACATATTGTTTTTCATTTCAATTATTTGTGCATTTTTGTGACTGACAAGAACTGAGTTTCTTGTTGCGTTGTGTATGTATTCCTTTGTACACGGCCTAAGCAACTGGAGAAAGGACACCAAAAAGGTAGGTGTAAAAGCCAGTGCCGTAGGAGTACCCCTTGAAGTGCAACGCAACGCTACGGCGATTGGTTTTCGACTTTTGACCGGTCGTCAGTTAATTATCAATCTTAACATCTTTCAAATGTCGTGGCGCCCCATAACTTTGTCTTAATAACCCGATATCGACACCCCGTCGTGGCATTTCGCCCCAAAACGCACCCTAAACCTGTGAACCCTCCCACGCGATTGAGCTCTGGCCGGAGCATTTGAGCTGTGGGGTACGTGCAAGGGCGGACACTGCTACGAAAATCCCATGGGGTCTTAATGAGCAATTTATCGTGTAACAGCTTAATTGGCTATCCCAACGTGTGGCCTTGTTTTTGTCGTTAACGCCCTTCCGGATTTGTTTTTTTCCTTGGTGAGTCGTCGTAATCCAACGTATGACCTGATGCCTTTGTGAAAACAATAATAAGACCGTTTTCATTTGTTTTCTATATGTTTTTTCTTGTCACTTTGTTTCTTTTAGTGTCTTTTCTTATCCCTTGTGGGTTATCGTGTGTTTTTTTGTGTTTTCTTGCGTTTTCTATTTGTTTTTTCTTGTCCTTCATTGATTTCTATTTGTTTTTTCGTGTTTTCATTTGTTTCCTATTTGTCTTTTCTTGTTTTTTCTTTGTTTTCACTTGTTTTCTCTTGTTTTCCCTTGAGTAAAGATTTCCACCTTGGTGTTTCTTTATCTTTTCTTGTTTCTTTTTTATAATTTTGGGTTGAGGTCGTTTTGCCTTCTTGTGTTAAGAGTCCTATTAACTAAACATTGGTTATTACACCCTTACGTATTGAAACCTTTCTGTTTTCCTTTGCCCAGTCTTCAAAATGGTTTTGAAAATGCATATTGAACTTTTACTTCGATCGGAAGCGGAGTATGAGTTGCGAATTAGAGGCCATGATGCCACCGGTACGGTGACCCTTTTGCGCTCTCGGTTACGTGACGTATTAAAAGATGAGGGACGCATGGAAAAAGTAACCAGACCGGCGTACCCTTATACGTTTGAGGAGGATGTTGCAGCAGTAACATTTTTGACTGAGGAAATAGAAACAAAAATTCAAGCGTACTTAGCGGACCCGACCAAAGAATTGGCGGCGGCTATTGAAACAAAATTTTGTCCCGGGTTAGGACGACTTACTAATTGTCCGACAGTAACGGAAGAGGAAAAAGCTACGAAAGATACATTATTCGCCGCGTTGTCTCTTATGCGTTCCGGGTATGAGATCAAACAAATTATACTCGTTTCAGCTGTAGCTGCGCTCGAGACAGACCCGGCACCTTCAAATTTTGGCACCACGACTACCAGTAGTGCTACGTTAGCAACCTTTACGCCTACTGCCACCTCAATAACGACTACGTCATTAACTTCAGTAACGACAACCCCGAGTAAAGTCTCACTAACGTCACGAACAATTTCATATAAAGCCACTCCTGTTTCGCGATGGAATTTACAATTTTCAGGCGACCAAAAAGGATTATCGGTGAATGCTTTCATCGAACGTGCTAATGAATTACGATTGGCTAGGAACCTTACCGAGGACGAATTATTTACGCAGGCCATTGATTTATTTTCGGGTAACGCGTTACTGTGGTATCGAGCCAATAGAACAATACCTACCGATTGGCATGATTTAGTGCGACTTTTGCGATTGGAATTTCAACCAACAGACTACGATGAGCGATTACTAGACGAAATTAGGCGTCGTACTCAAGGTTCGTCGGAGACTATGGGAATTTATATTGCCGTGTTGCGCACCATGTTTTCGCGTTTAACGGAAAGCGTACCGGAAGAAAAGCAGTTGCGGATCATGTTGTGTAATATTTCGCCTTTGTATCAGACTCAACTAGGACTAACGGATATTCGTTCCATCAATGAATTACTACAGTACGGTCGGAAAATTGAGGAACGTCGCTATGCGATTGAAACATACGTACCGCCGACTCGAAAAAAGACTGACCTTGAAACCGATCTCGCGTATGTGGAGACAACCTCTGTTGCCGAAACAACTGAACGTGTCGCCACCATTGAAGCACCTCGCGCTTCAACGAGGGAGAATAGTACTCGTAATCCGACACCGAAATTAACCCTTAAATGTTGGAACTGTGATGAGTCAGGCCATAGGGCCAGCGTACCTATGTCCGCATCCCCGCGGAAAGAAATTTTGTTATCGATGTGGTAAACCGGAAGTAACCGTTAATACGTGCCCACGCTGCAAGTCAGGATCTAAGAGGCAGGGAAACGGTTCCGCGAGACGTTGAACGGTCGAGTGACGTCGACGCGCATTTTCACTAACTCGACTAAATTTATTAAGCAGGTCATTGACAAACGTGAGACTCAATTCGTTAAGAATAAGATCATTTTGGACTATGTATTGGAGAGGTCTTCGGATGATCAGCGACCTTATGTAACAGTTAACATCATGGGCTTCAAAATGTTGGCTTTGCTAGACTCAGGCGCTAATCGCACAATTTTAGGAAATAACGGTTGGGAAGTGTTGCGAACCATGGGGTTACGTTTGAATAGGAAGTTACGACCCGTGTGTTCAGTAGCAAACGGACAGACTGTGGAACGTTTGGGAACTGTCCACTTGCCAATCCAATTAAATGACAAAATTATAACTATCGACGTCTTAATTGTCCCAGATGTACCGCATACTCTGATCTTAGGGATTGATTTTTGGAAATCCGTAGGTATCTTACCCGACGTGTTTCGTGGCGAATGGAAATTTTCCAAACCTAGTTTAGCTACCATTAGTACGCATGCCGGAACTTTGCAGTCAAACTTAGACTTGAGTAAAGAACAACAACTTCAATTAGACACTTTGGTTAGTCAGCATTTTTCGAATACCAAGACGGAACTTGGGTGTGCTAAATACTTGGAACACAAAATTACGACTACGGCAGCACCAATCAAGCAACGGTACTATCCAGTTTCTCCCGCCATGCAAGGGCATATCGACAACGAACTAGATAAAATGCTTAAAGCAGGTGTTGTAGAACGATCACGATCAGCTTGGTCGAGCCCTATTTTGCTGGTAAAGAAAAAGGATGGTTCCTATCGGTTTTGTGTTGACTTTCGGAAACTTAATAGTGTCACTGACAAGGACAAGTACCCATTACCCTATGTTGCGTCAATTTTGGACCGTCTACGTGACGCGCGCTTCATAACATCTTTGGATATCAAGTCGGCCTATTGGCAAATCAAAATGAGTGATGAGTCAAAGGAACTGACAGCGTTTACAGTGCCTGGACGTGGTTTGTACCAGTTTACGCGTATGCCGTTCGGCTTGCATAATGCACGAGCCACGTGGCAACGGTTTGTCGACCATGTCTTAGGCCCCGAACTCGAACCATACGTTTTCGTATACCTTGATGATGTGATTATTTGTACCCCGTCATTTGAAAAGCATCTAGAGATCCTTAATGAGGTTCTGCAGCGTCTACAGGACGTAGGCTTAACATTGGGACGTGACAAGTGCCATTTTTGTCAACCCGAGTTGCGATACTTAGGATATGTCGTTAACGCCCAAAGACTCCTGGTCGATCCCGACAAGATATCCGCGATTCTGAATTTACCCCAGCCTAAAAGCGTTTCGGAAATCCGACGAGTGGTCGGTATGGCTTCTTGGTACCGGCGATTCATTCCAAATTTTTCGTCAATTATCGCACCTCTAACGTCTTTGTTGAAGAAGTATCAGAAGTTTGAGTGGACCGAGTCATGTGAACTCGCGTTCGCCACTATCAAAAATTGTTTGGTATCCGCACCCATTTTAACGTGCCCTGACTTCAGTCTTCCGTTCACTGTCCAAACGGATGCTTCTAATATTGGCATCGGAGCCGTTTTGACTCAGACCATCGATGGCCATGAGCAAGTGATTTGCTACATTAGTCGCACCCTAACGAAACCGGAACGAAACTTTTCGGTCACAGAACGCGAATGCTTAGCTGTTCTTTGGGCTATTGAAAAACTTCGACCTTACCTCGAAGGCACTCATTTTATGGTAATTACCGATCACCATTCGTTAATATGGCTCAATAATCTTCAAGAACCTACGGGTAGACTTGCCCGTTGGGCCGTCCGTATTCAACAGTGTGACTTCACCATCAAGCATCGCAAGGGTAAAGACCATGTCGTTCCTGATGCGCTATCCCGCGCGGTACCGGCCGTCGATGTTGTCTCAGTACCAGAGCCCGATCGCCGATTATTTCACGAAATTCACATTATTCTTCCCGATGCGTACCGCTACTGCGGCTACAGTTTCACGTTTAATCGAGGATAATGTTTTCTTACTCTTTGGAGCACCTCAGTTTGTACTGGTTGATAACGGTGTACAGTTCCGTAGTAGGGAGTTCCGACATCTAACGGACACCTATAAGTCAAAAATAATCTTTAACGCCTATTATCACGCACAAGCCAATCCGGTAGAACGGGTGAATCGAGTGCTGAAGACGATGCTAGCATCCTACGTAAAGGACAATCATCGTGATTGGGATAAATATCTTTCGAAAGTTGCTTGCGCCGTACGTACCGCTATTCATGAAGTCACCGGACTGACTTCATATTTCGCAAATTTTGGTAGAGAAATCCAGTTGGAGGGAAATGACTCCGACAACCCTAACGAGACGGATGGTTCCGAAATAATTTAGGTAGCAGACCGTAACGCCCTAGTACAACGGGCTCCCGCGTTGAAGTCTCTCTATCAGGATATCGTTAAGGGCCTAGATACCGCGTATAAAGCCGCAAAGGCAACGTACGATCTGCGTAGACGTCCCGCTCACTTTAACGTTGGTGATACCGTGTGGCGTCGCAATCACGTACTCTCCGACACGACTAAACACTTTAACGCCAAACTAGCACCTAAATTTGTAGGACCTTTTTATATTTAACGAAAAGTTTCACTTGCTACGTACGAATTATCGGATCAAACTGGCGCCTCTAAAGGCGTCTGGCATGCTAAAGACTTAAAACCTAATCCGACGGGCAACTAAATTCTTGTCGTTCGTTTTGCTTTAATGACTTCGACCTCAGGTCACTATTCCCCTTTTTCCCCTATTTTTGGGTTGCTCATCTTTGCTCACGAGTCATAACATCTGCTGTGGGAATTACACAATGCGCCGATCCCGTGACGCGCAGCGTGCCCTCTCCAGGTGGATCGTGGACGAAACCTTGGGCTCCCTTATATTTCTCCTTTTTATTTATTGGTTGCAATCTTTGCAAGCATTTTTCCTCGAGTTCCCCTTGGCAGGTTGGACGGAATTGTGCTCGGGCGTAAGACGTTTTACCCGATTTTTGACAAGCCCATATGTGCGACTTATTTCTTGGTTGGTATCACACTACCTTCTTGGGAATTGATCCCTTTGTTCGATTGGTAGGTTGGACGGAAGCTTATGCAGGTGTAAGACATTATTTTACCCGATCTCGACGAGTGCTTCAAGCATTCAGTTTGGTTCAACCAAACGACCCCGTTGGGTCACATTCTTCTTCTCTGCACACTATCTTTACCTTTATTTTCTTCTCTCAGTTCTATCAACCGTGTCCCGGCGACGACTACCAAACCCCTTTGCGCATCTTTATTTTCCACCTTCCGAAACCGTGCTGTTAGGCGATAGCCATGGGCCCGGTGTTAAGTTCCAGTCGGTGTTTCGTGCCTATCGTCGCAGTGCGTGCCATGTCTGTTTCGGGCATGGTCGGTTTTCGTAGTGTGGAGGGACAGTCGAGCCTGCCGGCGAGACTGTCGTATTTTTCGTGTCTGTTGGTGAGTGTTTTGTTTGGTTCCCCGAGGGGACCAAACTTGGTCGTTTAGTGGACCCCTGGTGGAGTACCATTCCTTTTGGGACAACTTGTTCAATGTTGCCCGTCTCCCGTGGTCCAGGGAATGGGTACTAGCCTTCTGCGAACCACCAGGTCCGACCCGAATTTCCGTATTTTCCACTGGCGTATCCAGTCTTTCTTCTTCCTCTTCTCACTTCACACTTTTCGCACCCTATCTAGTAGCCAGAGTGCGTAATTCCTTTGGGGGTGCAACTCTGTCCTTTATCGGTTGCCTTAGTTGTCGATGCTTCATGAACTCGTCACGTTTTGCTGGCATAGCTTTATCTACCGGGGGCGGTAGCATGTGGTGTCCGTCACGACGATTGAGCGACGGAGGAGCTCTTTCGTGGGAGGTACCGATCTTCAATCCCTACCTTCCGTATCTTTTTGTTAACTGCGTAGCGGTTTTGCGCTTCGCGCACCCTTTATACCATAGAGGTACCTTACCATTTGGTCCATCTGTACTGTTTTCAGTACCCGTTTCAAAGTCCCCTTCTATGATTTCCTGATTGCCTAGTTCGACAACGAGTCGTTGCCCGCGGGTGCATTGGCACCTGCCGCTCCCGTTCACACCGCGTGTGTTGTTTCCCTTTGGGTCTTCTGTAGACTCACCGGCGTGGACCGGTATGTCCCTATACTTAGGCCCATACTTCCGTTTCGGTCCCCTGGACGTTAATTACCCCTCCCTTACTCACAGGCATATTCTATCAGCCAATCATCGTCTTGGCATTGGGCTTTCTACCGCCTTTGCCTTGTCTCTGGCCCGTCTAAGCTCTGATCGCACGTGAAATGTGATTTGGGGTTAGGTGTAGCTCGGTCGTCTCGGTTTTCTTTGGACCACTCAAGAGACTTCCGGGGTCAATCTCTTTAAGTAAAGGGGGTGTTAAGACTCCCGACTTTCGTTAAAAACCTATGTGTAATCCCGCATTCTGCTCCCGCATATTGCAGCATAATTTAAGCCATCGGGCATCTTTCCCAAATTCTCTAACTGTTTGGTATATATGTAGGCCAGATTCCGACATCTGTCGCATAAAGTATCTTAATTAAGGCATTTGCTTCAATCTAGAGGCGAACGCTGTAACGCATGATTATAGCATCAGAACCCTGCTAGGTGACTTAGTAAATCGCTGGTAGATGGAGTCTGCATTTAGTCCATTAGTTAAAAAGGCGAGGCCTTGAGGATCAGATTACCGCACCGGCGAGACGAGCGTGATGTACAGGGGAAACCCCCCGCGACTTGTTGCGCGCTGTATTTTGGTTAATGCAAGTCAGCACTTCGAACAATAGAGCCTTTGTGTACCCGAATGGGTTGCCCAATGATGGAAAGTTTTACGCATGACGTAATGATAAAATTTAACGCCGCGTCCAGCGCATTCGCCCCCGGAGAGTCCAATTTAAGCTTCGCTATCGCACGGATGTGCAAGTTAACTTAAGAACAAAGAACAACCCCTTTCGTTCTCAGGGGCGCGTTGTACCCTCGGAATTGTGGCAGTTATAAGTGCTTTTTGTCCCTTAAAGTTCCAAGTGCCGTTGTGTACAATTCTTCGCCCATGTTGGCGGATTTGTAACGGGAACGAATTCAAAGCATCAACATACAGGGTGAGCAGTTGTGAGCTATCGTTTGGCTCCACCCTGCGACTTCTTCAAAGGATCTTGCCGCCACAATCTCCTTCCGAGTAAGCTGGTCAACCGCCCCTACCTGTTTATCAACCCTTGCCGCCTCTAAGCTGCTATCGCAACCTTCTTCTGTAAGCATCGCCAGAGCGTTGAATCTCCAGGTCGAAATCTTCAGGCATCAGCACTTCAACAACACAGTTGCTTGGAGCCCTAGCGACGAATTAAGGTATTGTACTAGTAATTAAATAAAACAGTGAATTGCGTATTATACAGTGACGTGCGAAGTTTCGGAACTCTCAATCTATCGTAGATGCTATTTGTGGGCCGCGTGCTAATTACCCGAGCCCTAGTTATCGTCAAGTAATGTAAATAGAAACCTTCAGCATAAGTTTATGGAAGCCTGGCTCCGGGAATTGTAGTGAGCCTTGAGGCAAATTATATCAGCGTATTCCGGGACCTAGGTGACCAATATTCTCAGCGGATGTGCCGCTTTCTTGGCCCTCAGCCCTTATTGTGTTGCATTGTTTACTAACCCCAATTTGTAGCATTTGCTACCTACATACTGGTCTTCGGGCCTGCAACTCGTAAGGTAATAGATTACCCATTTTTAACTTACATATTGTTTTTCATTTCAATTATTTGTGCATTTTTGTGACTGACAAGAACTGAGTTTCTTGTTGCGTTGTGTATGTATTCCTTTGTACACGGCCTAAGCAACTGGAGAAAGGACACCAAAAAGGTAGGTGTAAAAGCCAGTGCCGTAGGAGTACTCCTTGAAGTGCAACGCAACGCTACGGCGATTGGTTTTCGACTTTTGACCGGTCGTCAGTTAATTATCAATCTTAACATCTTTCAAATGTCGTGGCGCCCCATAACTTTATCTTAATAACCCGATATCGACACCCCGTCGTGGCATTTCGCCCCAAAACGCACCCTAAACCTGTGAACCCTCCCACGCGATTGAGCTCCGGCCGGAGCATTTGAGCTGTGGGGTACGTGCAAGGGCGGACACTGCTACGAAAATCCCATGGGGTCTTAATGAGCAATTTATCGTGTAACAACTTATCTACATATATCGCTAACAGGCCAAAGCCCAATAGCAAGCAACAATCAACAACATATATGCAGAGAATGACAAGAAATTAAAAATTATAAATTATAAGATAAGCATTTATCTCATTAACGTACCTAACTTACAACTTAACTACCTACAAGCCCAGGCCCATAATGGTTCGGCTGGGTTAATTTTTTTAATTGGACTATTTATCATACTTTAAAAACTAGTCAATAAACTTTTGTTTGATCGAAAATACGAATACATTCACGAAACCTGAGCTTTTAACTTTTATTAACAGAAAAAATTATTGCAATGTTAATAAAATTTAGAAAATTATTCTCAATAACAAATTATAACTACCGGTTCATAATAGTTCGGCTGCCTATAATATTGGAACATAGCAGCCGTTTAAAGATGCAACACTTGACAAAACAAAAGATAAATCGTGACAATCTACAAATGCATGTCGTTAGAAGTTGCTGATAAGTTTTTAAAGCAAAATGGCTTGTGGTAAAGTGCTGGGTGCTGATTTATGGAGGCGGCTTTACACGTGTATAGTAGCTAAAGCAAGTAACTAAATCAAGTAGCTAAAATTTAGTAGTTTAGTTAAGCGAGCACGTTTATACACATTTTAGCATAATTGTTTAGTTGACGTTGATTCTTTGAAATGGCGCAAGGTGCAACAATTTGTTTGTTTCTAAAGAAATGTATTTTTCACTTATGTCGTAAATTGGCGGATATAATAGCAAGTATAGCTATAATAAAAAAAGTGTGTGTGGAGCAGAAAATGGTTGTCTTGGGCTTGTTTATTCTTGCAAATGCTAGCTCTGATATTCCACAAACATTCTGTCTCTCGATATTCTTGCACACATTTTAATGTTGTGTCTTCATTCCAACGGCACGCCATGCTTCAACAAATTATCTGGCGAACGGCTGGTCTGACTAATATACTTTATCTACTCCAGTGGGATAAGTAACTCATTACGCCACATAATGACATTTGCCTACTAAAATATCTTTGAAAATGACAGATCTGACATTTCTCTTAATGCACTTTTCTCAATTTTAGGCAGTCGTAGATAAAATTTTGTACAATACATGTGTGATAATGCATCATTAATATACTTGTGTGCTTACATAACTCGTGCTACGCACTCGTTTGTAACTTACACACACGTATATTAATGATGCTGTTATCCTACTTGTATAGTAAATAACTATTACTAAACTAACCTGTCTACACTTGCTTAGTTTGCGTTTAGTTAACGAAAATCGTGGTGGGGGTACGCCACTTGCTCAAGTAAATAGAACTGATTTCTATTCACTTGACAAAGTAATTTACTAAATTCTTTACTTGCTCAAGTACTAAATCGTACTAAACGTAAATGTTTACAATATGCAGGTAACTAAATTAAGCTACTTGATTTATTAACTTGCTTTAGCTACTATACACGTGTAAAGCCGCCTTGTGAGAATCAATTATTAATGCCTATAAGAATGGAATTTCTGCACGAAAAATTTCGATTTCTCATTGGGTTCTGCGGTCGACAGTACAAGATATTATTAAATTGTTAAGAAAGAACTGTAGTATTAGTAGTAAAAACAGTGATCGTCCATCAAAAATTTCTAATGCCGATGCAGGAGCTTTGAGAAAAATTGTCAGTAGAAATATAACAAGTGCTTGAAAAATTTCCGGAAATATTTGGAAATATGTTCTGCAGCTATTTTTTCAACAAAAGCATTCGTGCATGCCAACTGAAAAAATTCCGACTCCGAAGGAGGAGGGATTTTTTCAGTTGGCGACTCCGAAGGAGGAGGGATTTTTTCATTTGGCATGCACGAATGCTTTTGTTGAAAAAAAAATTGCTGCATAACATATTTCCAAATATTTCCATAGGGAAATTTTTTAAGAACGCGTTATATTTTGATAGAGAATATCACGAATGAAAAAACACAGTCAAGAAAACATTTTTATTAATAAATTACGAAACTAATATCTAAGTACTAATAGTTTACGGTTTTTTGTAATGACTGTGACATAAGTGGAAACTTTCCGGTAAATTTCCGATTATCAATTTTCGCCGTTACCATGGAAAATTTCTAACTAAATTTGCATAAGGTATATTCTCAAAAAAATCGGCGATCAAATGCCCGAGAACTCACTGTATTATGGCGACAAATAATTAAAAAACCAAAAGAGCAGTTAGAAGATTATGCTACAAGTTTTATAAGGTAATTTTTTCATGTGATTTCGCTGTTACAAATTATTCTTAGTTTATTATATTATTCACTAGGCAAATGAAAAGCCGTTGCTTGCCAATTTACAAAAACGCAACTGTTTAAAATAGGATAAATCGATAAATCACAAAAATTTAACTTTACGACAATGGCATACGGTGATTTAGAGTGATCAGTCCAAATTTGATCTGTGCATAGGGGACACTAAAAAACGCGTATTACGTACATCAGCGGAAACATACCATACCAACTGTTTGGTTAAAAAAGTCAAGTTTCCAGCATCCGTCACATAACCAACATTGTTAAAAAAGCGAACTCACTGCTATATTTAATACGTAGAGCGTTTTCAGTACTAACTCCAGAATTGCTCAAAAAAATTTACAAAACCTATGTTCGGCCCGTCCTTGAATTTGGCTTTGCGATATGGTCTCCCTATTTCGAAAAGGACATTATCCTACTGGAAAATGTACAGCGAAGAGCAACAAAACTCCCAGTCGGCTTCCACCGTTTACCTTACGAAGAAAGGCTTAATAGGCTCAACCTAACGCCCCTGAAGTGTACACGTGAACGTGGTGACCTAATTGAAACATACAAGATTCTAACCGGTCAGTACAATTGCAGTGGTTTAAGTGATATGTTTACATTTAGTGAGAACCCCAATTACGTGAACATAGTGCTAAGTTATGCAAAGATCGTTTCTCTCGTAACACGCGTAAATATTTTCGAACAAACCGTGTGGTGGACTCGTGAAATCGACTTACGCAAGAAATTGTGCGTGCCGAGACCCTGAACTCGTTTAAAAACAAATTGGACAATTTTCTGGGACACAATCAGTAGCTGTGTTATGTTATGTAAATATATTGTTATGGTACATTAAGAGCAGTTTTGGCTGAAACTTAAATATAAAAATAGAATTTAGGAGATCAATACAATCAATTTAGAAAATTTTAAAAAGAATTGGCTGTTTGAATGAAGTTCATTAAAAGAATTCGAATTTGAGGCAAACATTTGGCAGCGGGTGCATTGTACAATTTTATTTTCTTTTCTGGAGGGTTCGATTTCTATAATTCTGTTCTGCAAACCTTTTATTTGATATACGTCCTTGTTATTAACTGCTGGCTGTAAGTCCACAAAGTACATATTTAGTGGTTCTTTGGTTTTTCTATTTCTTATGTTAATTATATTTCTGACTTTGTGGCCTTTTCCTTGCAATTCTTCTTTGATATCTTTAGGATCTAGGCTGTGGTGTAGATGTTTGATGACTATTCTGTGCGCTCTTTCCTCTTTGGGCTGATAGGTGTGATGTATAATGTTTTGTTCTCTCATAAATTTAGCCAGTGTTCTGTAATTATCTGGGCTATCGGTGGTTATTCGAATACTGTTGTTTGCTAGGGTTTTGGTGACATAGTGATCAGGTGTTAATACTTCGTTTATTTTAGCAACCATTTGTGAATAGTTTTGTACTCCATGTACAAAAATTGGTGGGCGTTTCAGAGCTTTTTCTACGTTGTTGCTTGTGTTTGTAGTGTTTTCTGGTTCACTATTTATCAGTACACTGTACTTGTTGCTTGTGTTGATAGCTTCGGTGGGGGAGAGTTTCTTTCTTTTAACACTTCTTGTTACTTTTTGCCAAGGATTCTCTTTATTTATATCCTCGGGCTCTTCATCGGTTATAACTGTCATGATTTCGTCTTGTTGCTGATTTTGGTGTTGTTGTGTTTGCTTGTACTGTTCTTGTATTTGTGACATTTGAGTATTTGGTGCTGTATAGTGCTGGGTTAGAATGGGTTGTGATGCAAGTGCATTATTTTGGAAGAATTGGTTATTCAGTATTGGGACACCCTGTATGTAACTTTGTTGTTGATGTATTGGCAGTCCATTGGTATCAAAACCAACTAAGTTCCCCGAAGGGAACATATTTGATTTTATTTATGCCTCTTACCAGTTTTGTTTTTGCAGCACTATCTCTTAAAAAGCTAGTTATCAAAACTGGAGCAGATTTAGTAATTTATTAGTTTAAGTCCTAATGTTTAAATTTTATTGTTATAGTCAGTTTCACCTTAACACTTGGCCTGCTGGCCTTCTACTTATCACATTTCACTTGATAACTTATCTGAGCAGTCTTTACTCTTCAAGAGTCAGATGCAGACTATATTCTATAAATGAATTTAGTTTTTAAAGTAAAAAAACGATCGTTAAGAATATGCACAACACTGTTTAAAGCACCAAATACACACCCACGTGTCAATGTGTGTACTCCAAACTGAATGACCTTGAAACTCTGACGTCACACGCAGATGCCTAATCATATCTGGAATTC